>CAUYUJ010001636.1:156490-186490 GCA_963575745.1 Prorocentrum cordatum
CACAACAAAAAAAACAAAGAGAGAGAGGGCTCTATATATATATATGTACATACGTACACATATATATATATACATGTATATATGTACACACATCTATATATATACATATATATATATGTGGGTGTATAGATCTGAGTGTATATATAATCATATGAAACATATATACAGAGAGAAAGAGCGAGAGAGAGAGAGAGAAAGAGAGAGAGAGAGAGAGAGAACAAAAAAACGAGAGGGAGAGATAGAGAGCAAAACTAGACAATAGAGAGAGAGAAGAGAGCGAGAGAGACAAACAAAGAGAGAGAGAGAGAGAGAGAGAGAGAGCGAGAGAGAAAAAAAAAAGCGAGGGAGAGAGAACGAGAGAGAGATCGAAGACAGAGAGAGAGGAGACATAACAAGAGAGAGAGAGGGAGAACGAGAGAGAGAGAGCAACAACAGAGAGAGAGAGAGCGAGTCAGAGAGAGAGAGGGAGAGAGAGAGCGAGAGAGAGAGAGAGAGAGAGAGAGAGAGAGAGAACACAACAACGAAACAACACATAAACCAATGAAGGAGAGAGAGAGAAGGAGAGAGAGAAAGAGAGAGAGAAGAGCTAGAGAGAGAGAGAGAGAGAGAGAGAGAGAGAAGAACGAGAGAGAGAGAGAGAGAGAGAGAGAGGAACAACAACAGAACTAAGAAACGAAGACAAAGAGAGAGGGGGAAATATAGAGATATATAGAGAAAGGGAGAGAGGGACAGAGAGAGGGGAAGAGAGAGAACCAGAGAGAGGGAGAGAGGGTGAGAGCGAGAGAGGGAGAGCGAGAAATCGGACGAGAGAGAAAGGAGAAACAGAGAGGGAGAGAGAGAGAGAGAGAGAGAGAGATTAATACAGAAAGAGAGAGAGAGAGGGACAGAGAGAGAGAGAGAGAGAGAGAGACAAAAAATATAGAGGGAGAGAAAAAGAGAGAAAGAGAGAGAGAGGACACTGGGCAGAATGACCTGCGCTGCAAACACCCCCCCTGCCACCTGGCAAAGAAAATGCTTCAAAGGGCCCGCTCTGCGTCTGCCGCGGCGTCGGCGAAGAGCGGCTGGAACTCGCGCTGCAGCGCGTCTTTATTCAAGCTGGCGGTGCGCAGATTAGCGATGGAATGCTCGATGTTCGGAATGGCGGCCCCAGGCCGTGGCGCATAGTGAACGGGGGCCTTCTTGAGCGCGCAACCCTTCCTCGCGATCAATGAAACAATTCCTGGTCGGGCACAGCTCCTCGGCGGCGCGCTGGGCGGGCCCGAATGCCCGTGTCACGCTGCACCATGAACGGGTTTTGTCGGTGGACCTCGACCAGGACGCCGCGTCGCCGAGAGCGCCACGGCCTCCTTGCGGGCAAGGGTTCCTCGAGATTCACTAGAACGCAGAGGCCGCCGCCTGGCCATGTCGTCAACTTCGGGCACCACCTCGTCCTCCTGGGCGCTGGCCGCCTGGAGCCACTCGGCGACGGCGGGCCAAAGCGCCGCCTTGGGCCAAAGGTCGCGGGTGCGAAGCGCGAGAATGGCCCCGTCAATATTCCTGTCGTATCCAGAGCCAAAGTCGCCGACCTTGGGTTCCTCTTTCTTTGTGATTCCCGGCAACTGCTTGAAGTTGTCTGCTTCGTTCTCGAGCGCGCGGGTCGTCTCGCGCCGGTCGCCGATCCTACGCGTGACGCATGTGAATCGGCGCTCGGTGGATGGGCGAGGGTCTCGCAATGCTGGGCGGACGTGCTGCCAGCGCAGCTTAGCTGGACTGGCATGCCATGAGCGGCAGCCATGACAATGTCTTTCTGGGACTTATCGAAGTCGCCCCTGCGCTCTTGCGCAGACCCCCAAGACGGACAGGAGAAGGAAGAGCAGCACCAGAGGTAAGACCATGGGCAGCCGAGGCGCCTAGAGAACCAGTCCAAGCCCGCGGCGGGCTCGCTCGCACCTGCTTCGACAGTGGAGGCGCTCCCCCCGAGAGGCTTTCAAACATTTCGCTGGCAGGCGCTGCGCTTTCTTGCTAACCCTGACTGACAGACACCCCAGCGCGATGAAGCAGTCAGTGGACGACAAGGAACGGGGTCACCCCGCGTTGGGCGGCTGTCTGCGGGGCCCTGAAAGGTCTGCACAACTGGCCAGCTGCCTCGGGAACTGTTTAGCTTGAGCCAAAACGGCTTGAGCTAAACTGGTTACGGACCTCCTCCCCCTCCTCATCTTCCTCCTCACCTCCCCTGTCTCTCCTCCTCCCCCGCCCTCTTCTCTCCGCCTAGCCTTCTTCTTCCTCCCCCTCCTCCTCCTCCTCCTCCTCCTCCTCCTCTCTTTCTCGTCTCCTCTCTCTCTCTCTCACGCTCGTCCCCCTTCCCCATCCTTCTCCTGCCTCCAGCCTCCATCCTCTATCCTCAAACCTCCATCCTTCCTCCCCGTGTCCCCCCCCCCGCCAGCCTACGTCCTCTTCCCCCTCGTCCTCCGCCTCAGCATCACCATCATCACCATCATCGCATGACCATCATCGCGGTCAGCATCCTCCTGCCCCATCATCATCATCACCACCATTACCAACATCACCACCATCAACAGCATGTACCACCATCATAATCCATATGTTCATGGGCATAATTGGCATCCAAATCATGACCGCTTTCATCGTCACCATCGTCGTCATCACTCGGGTCATCGGCATCCTCGTCATCGTCAGCACCATTATCATCGTCGTCGTCGTCGTTGTCGTCGTTGTCATCGTCGTCGGCGCCATTACCACTACAACCACCAAGCACATCGGCATCACTACCAGCATCACCATCATGATCATCATCCTCATCCCCGCCCTGGCCCTCGCCATCACAATGCTAATCACCATATCCACCACCACAACTACCAACATAACCATTACCATTACCATCATCATCATTATCATCGGCATCACCCCGTCGCCAACACCACCACCATCATCATCATCATCATCATCATCATCATCGTAACAATGAGGAAAGCATCATCACAATCCCAATCATCATGGTTAGCATCAGCATCATCGTCAACCTCGTCCTCTTCCTCATCATCCTCATACCATCTGGATCATCGTTGTGCTATCCAGTCAGCATCATCACCATCGTCGTCAGCATCATGATCATAATCGTGATCGTCATCCGCATCATCAGCATTGTCCTTAACATCATCACCATCGTCATCAACATCAACATGCACATCATCCGCATCAGCATACACATCATCATCGTCAACAACATCATCATATTCATCGACATCATCATCAGCAGCACCACCAGCATCCGCAATCGCATCATCAACAACACCGTGCTCATCATCATCTGCACCATCCTCATCCACATTCTCATCCTCATAATCAGCATCAGCATCAGCATCAACATCATCATCATCAGCCGCAGCATCCTTAGCTACATCCCACATCCTAATCATCATCGGCATCCTCAGCATCACTATCATCATGATCATTATGATGATCATGAGCATCATCATGCTCATCCGCATCATCATCCAGATAATCAGTATCACCATCATCGACATCATCATCATCATCATGATCACCACCACCATCACCATCATCGACGTCATCATCAGCATCATCATAGCATCATCATTAGCATCACCATCATAAATATCAACATCATCGTAAGCATCAACATCGTCCAATACAGCATCATCACCATCATCCTCTTCAATGTCAGCATCATAGTCATCCTCATCCTCGTCCTCATCCTCATCATCCTCATAATCATCATCATCACCATTCGCGGCCCCATCCGCCATCCAAATCGTCATCATCATCCCAATCATTAGCATTATCATCATCATCAGCATCATCAACATAACCATGATCATGATCCTGGTCATGATCATCATCACCATCATCATCAGAATCAGTATCATCAACATCGACATTATCGACATATGCATCAGCATCATCATCTCCATCATCGGCATCACAATCGTGACCATCATCATCCAAATCACCATCAACATCGTCATCGGGTACAGGCTCATGACCATTATGACCCGCATCATCATCCTCATCCTCATCCTCATCATCCTCATCATCCGGGCCATTATCATATTCATCCTCAACCCGAGTCATCATCCTCATCATTACCATCGTCCTCATCCCCATCTTCATCCTTATCAGGACCAAAAACATTACTACCGCCATCATCATCACCACAATCATGATCATCATCATCATCATCATCATCAGCAGCATCACCACCATAATCATAACCAGCATCATCATCACCTGTGGCAGCAGGAGAGGGGACATAATGTTTTCCCTTGAGCCACATGTGGCACGGACACGTACAAGATGGATCTCTGTCCATCGGTCCCCAGAGTGAAACATCAAAAGCTAAGCCTGTACGTGAGATTATGGACCCCTGGAACATGGGTCCAACTTTCTCTAGGTTTAGCTGTCCCAGAACTCAATTCGCCGGTCCGTGGCCACTGCCAGGCAGTGTCAAAACGACCTGCAAATGTCAAACTTGCGCAGCAGCAGAAAGAGAGACAGAGAGAGGCAGAACTAGAGAGCAGATTATTGGAAAACGGATTCGGAGGATGATAACGGCGGAGGGAGAGAGGAGGAGGACGGGAGGACACCACCACCACCAACCAGGCCAGGAGGAGCCCTCTGGTCCAGGTAGTCGAGCCATGCTATCCAGGCGGGCTCTGACAGCATTCTTCTGGAGGCTGCCTGAGAGCGGTCTTTGCGCTCGGGCATGTCCTTCCGGCGGCCGACCTCTTGGGCCTCGCCCACCAGACTGAGCTTGCCGTTGGTCATCAAATCAAACAGCGCGGCATTACACTTAGTCACGTCGTCCTTAGTCAACGCGTCCACCGGCATACGGCCATGGGGTATCCATCGTATCTTACCCCTGGCTCGCTCCAAGGACTCGCAGATGATGGCGAGGTCTAGAGCAGTACGCCTATCACGGGCCGAAGCGTTGCCTTCCTTCTGGAAGGTATCATAGATTGACTTGGCGTCCACCACGTGGACCTGTTGTTCCCGGGAACCCAAACTACAATCGCGTCTTAAGACCGTAGTAAAGGGCCCTGAGGCCCGCACACAATCAGGCAGATCAACATCTTTGAACGCAACATCACGGTACAGCACTTGAAGAAACTCGACTTCCGCCACGGCGGCCGAGAGAGCTTGAGTCTCTCCGGCCAACGTCGAAGGCACCTTACGCCGTAGCTTACTGCTACGCCAACCAAGCACGGACGCTCTCACCACCTGATTATCGAGGACGGACTTGTCGGCAGCCAACACCATCCAGGCTCCCTGGGTGGGGTCGGCTGGGAGGCCATTGTCATCCTGGAGAGACTCTACCGAACCAACCCCGCCGGCATCGGAAAACGATATGAAAGACATACGCTCAGGGTCTAGCTGCCAGATCGTCAATTCACGAGAGGCGGTAGCCCTCAGGTGCTTCACCAACTTGTTGGCGCAAGACACGTCCGACACTGTCGGAGCTCGCAATCGACTAGCCAAAATACTTGCTACTCCGGCCGCTTCTGGCCGTGACTCTCGGCCGACCCAATTAAACTTGTAGACCAGAGAACGCAGAGCTTTAAACTCGGACGGCTCGAGAGGGGAATTCTTGACGGACAAGCGGCCCCGGGCCAGGGTCAGAGGACGGATTTCTTCCAGGATGTACTTTTCTTGGTCAACGACGGCCTTGCCAGGAAAGAAGGGAACACGCCTACCAGCAAAATCCACTGGGCCGGCATGGCAGTCTCGATACTTCCCGAAACGGAAGCGGTCCTCTAGGATACCTCGAATCCATGCTCGGGCATCCGCATCCCCACTCCCGATAAAGAAATCGTCGACTTCCAGCAACATCATGTTCTGGATAGCTCCATCTGCTCGATACTTCAGCCACCAGCAGGGCTCCAGCAAACTTCTTTCGAACCCATGCTTTTCCAGATGGCCAACCACAGTGCGACGCCACGCTGCCGGAGCATCGTCCAGCCCGTAAACGTTCACCAGCAATAGGATAAGGGATCCAGGCTCAACGTCGATACCCTCGCAAGGTTCAACATATATTTGGCCCTGGGACCGCGTCATCGGATCTGACTGGGTGAAAGCGTTCTTGACATCCGCGATGTCTCCGAGCATCCTGAAATTGACCAGTACCTGAATGAACATCATAATAGACGAGGTCTGGGGGGTGGGCGCATATACGGCGAGGGAGCCAGAGTCGGGATCCTTATGACCGCGCACGCACCACCTGGACTTCGCTTCTGGTTCCACGAAGGTCCCCTCAACTGGCTTCCATCGGCGCACCATTCGGCTGGATATGATCCTGTCCGGACAGCGTTGCCGGATCTTCGCCGCCTGATTCGGAGGGATGACTCGGACACCCCCGGATTGCAGCATGGCCTTCCATTCCTTGTCGTCTGACGCCTGAAACCTCTGGCGCTCCTGAGGGGTAAGCCTCTTGAGTGTCACTTCTCCTCCGCGGCTAGCCGCAAAGGTGTCCCCGTCCTGAATGCTTTCGCACACGGCCCCGACAAACCCCGCGACGTTCCCGGGAATGACGGAGAGCCCGTCGATCGGCCCCGGGACCACGAAAAAACTCGCTGGTGGCCTCTGCCTCGACTATTCCCTCGGCTCCTCCGTTGCGACTTGGCGACCGTGACCTGGCTCGGGCTTCGATGGCCTGAACACGCTCCTGGACAGACTGCCTTGGCTCGTCGCCGGTCCTGACAGGCCCCCGAGTCTCCGGTCCAGGTCCAGGTCCAGGGCCCCCAACACCGGAGGAGGAGGAGGCACTTCCACTGACGGAGTGAGGAGGGTAGGGAGCCGAGGAGGATTCGGTCCTGGCTCTCTTTACTTCAGGAGGGGCGCTCCCGGCCCTCGCAGCTCGAATGCAAGCTGGGACATCCTCAGGCTGAGTGAGGCGCCCCCTCGTCTTAGGTCTCGCCCCCTCTGGTGGAGACGGGGTGACCGGGGAAAGGGAACTGGGAGACGCAGGCAAAGGAGGGGGAGCAGGAGCAGGTAAGGAAACGGGACGAGGAGAGGACGGAGGAGGGAGGAGTTCTGGACTCTCTTGATCCCCTGGCACAACCTCGGCGGATCCTGAGCTAACTCCTCGAGACAACTGCCGACTGAGAGACGGCGTCGCCGACTCCTCTCTGTCTGAGGGAGCCAGCTCGGAAATGGAGGGCAGCCCGGTCCTGTCCGAGCCTGGTTGAGCAACAACCGATCCGGCACGAGAGAGAGAACCCCTGGGGTTCCTCCGAGGAAACCCAAGAGCCCCGCCCACTGACGGGGGAGAGGGTCGATTCTCTGGTCCTCGTTCTTCGGCTGGCACCGGCCCAGCTCCGGGAACCCTTGGTTCTGAGTCGAGCTCGGCCTGTGCCGCCTCGTCCCAGGCACTCTCAGGAGGGGGGCCCTCACGCTGAACGTCCACAGCGGTCACCCGCCTCGCCTGAGCCGAACGGAGCAGCTCCTGCCATCTAGGGTCTTCGGCCAATTGAAGGCCGTACTCTTCCTCGGGACTAGCCAGCCTGACTTGCTCGGCTGAGCATTTCCAGAGACGGGCCCGGACCGCAACCCACACCGTGCCGCCCTCGGCAAGCACCACGACCCCGGGACCCGTCCAACCGGCACGACGGCGCCCCAGAGCATCGGCCCTGGATGATATCCTGGTGAAATGCCTCCAGACGAAGACCCACTGGCCGGGGGTAAATCTCATGGTCCCAAGGGTCCTCGCCCGGGCGGCTCGGGACAGCTTGTCTCGGGCCGTGGCTTCCATAGCGAGCCTACGGGCCGCTGCTCGGATAGCGTGGGCCCTGGCGAACTCGGCTCCCGCCTCGTCCTGCTCTGAGGAAGGGCTCACGACATCCTGCCACCCAGGCAAAGCCCGACGATCGTCGGACAAGAGCTCATGCGGAAGACGCGGGTTTTCTCCAAAAACCAACTGGAGAGGTGAAAAGCCGCCTCGATGCCAAAATCGGTTCTTATGCGCCACCAACTCAAACACCAGATCGTCCAGCTCCTGGAGTGATGAGGGGAGGGACGTCCCAGACTCTAGCTCGATACGGACTCGGTCCTTGACCCAGCCGCCGTGTCTCTCCACTCGACCGTTCTGCCAGGGACTGTCCGCATCGCAGACATGATGACAAACTCCCCACTGTTCCAAGCCACGGGCGAACCGAGCTCCAAACTCCGAGCCCCCATCCGAGATGATCAGATGAGGCGCACCCAGCGGTCGGACCCAGGACCTCAGAAACTCGGACCAGACAGCGGCCGACGTCGCGGCCTCGACCCGGGTGACGACCTGCAGGTTCGACCCGTGGTCGACGATGTTGAGATAGGGGTACGTCGTACCTTGAAAGTCGAGGTAGAAGAGATCAACCCCCACAGTGTGATTGAAACGAAAGGTCCTGGGCAAAGCAACCCGACGATGGGCCCCCGACTGCGATCGCTCCGCACATTCCGAACAAACGAAATGCTGACGCACCCATCTCACCAGGTGCTGTTTGGCGCCGCCAGCTCGAAGGACCCGAAGAAATTTTCGGTTGTCGGGATGACCCATGTTGCAATGCAACTTGTATATTAGCCGTTTCTCGTCCTCAGTGGGCTGAGGATCGGGCTTCCCAGACGCGTCTCCCCTCGCTCTGTTCTGAGTGGATGGTCGGGTCTCGGGCTCGTCGTCGCTTTCATCCGAACCTTCGGGCTCGCCTTCGCCGCCGATTGCTTCCCCGGCCTCCGCAGCCACACCGGAGACTCCTTCCGCCAACTCCGCCCAGGAAGACTGTCTGGCCCTGGAAGCTCCGGACCAGTGCTCGGCGACAGCCCTGGCAACAGTGCGCACGAACAGAGGGGGGTAACATGCCGCTTTGGTAGTGACCGAACCTCCTTCCAGAACAGCGTGCTTATGTTCCCCCGCGCAGAGGTGACCGTCTAAGAGCCGCAACACCTCGGGATGATTGGACAAAATTCCCGTGGGTTTCTTATTTGGACCCCTGTCGTCCACCCTCATTCCGAACTGGCACATGTCGAGCCGGATTCGTCGAACTCCCGGGAGGTCCCACACACACACTTGACAACGTGCGTTCCCCAGGAGGAAGCGTAAAGAGGGTGTTCAAACGCAAAGAACCGTCCGTGTCGGACCTGATAGTCGGCTATCCTCATGCAAAGGAAAAGGCCCCGGAGGCCGCCCCGCACTAGTGACCTCCAGTCCTCAGGGTCCATCCGATCCCGATTTAACCTATTGATCGCGGAAAAGGCCCGACACTCGGAGCACAGCCAGATCATTTCGGGTCGATCGGTCCTGATCGTTTCCCAGAGGCGATCGACTTCCGTTCTTTGAGCGGCGTCCCAACCGATCTTGAGGTCCCACGAGGCCTCCTCTCCCACAGGGGCCCCAATTTTCTTAACGGCGGGAGCAATCCTAGGAGGGGAGAACACTTCCATGAAAGCCACCTTGGATCGTCCCGGAGTGACCGACGCGTCGACAGGAAAGGTCCCGGGGAGGGCTCCAGTTGCCCTGGCTGCTGCCTCGCCGAGAGCCTTTCTCACTGGAAATCCACAAGCGACCTCGTGGTCGTCGTTCATCCAATCTCCGTCGAGCCACTCGGGCCCGACCAGGAGTCTCTGCCCAGAGGGAGGGTAGGTAGGAAAGTGGTCTGTCGATGGGCTCTCTGGTGAGCCCCTGTCGGAGACGGCAGCGCAGGCGCAGTCCAAACGACTGCACCTTGAACTCTGCTGCTGCTGGCCCGGAGCCCCTCGGCTCGGGCCAGCGACTGAAGAACGAAGAGTGGTGTCCAAAGACGACACTACATCTCGTCGTCCTTGTCGCTCTCGTAGAGAATCTCCCAAGGCGTTGTCACTGCCGTGGTCGAGACCTGCGGCGTGCCCTCGAGCTCCGGCGAGGAAGCACCCGCCTGTGAGCTGTCCGGTTCCTGCGGCGGACGCTCTTGGTTCGCTCCGACAGCGTTGGCCACCTGCACGAGTCCCATCACCGCCGTCCCAATCTCCACGATCATCTGCGCCATCTGACCCATTGACTGCTCGATGTTGCCGACCGACAGCGACAGAGTGCTCATCTGCTCCGTCGGGTAGTCGAGGGACTCCCCCATCGGCTCCAGTGCCTCCATAGTACGACGGAGTCGAATGAGCGCTTGATGTATCTGCTGCAGGCCCTCTCCCAGCTGACTGCTGGTCTGAAACTGTGCTTGGCTGGCAGATTGTGCAATCTGCTCGACCACCTCTTGCACCTTTCCGAGGGATCGAATCCCCTCGGGGATCTGGTGCAGCTGCCACTGCAGTGCGTTGAGATAGCCGTTCAGGTCGTTGGCCGTCTGCAGTGCTGCCGTCCCTGTCTGAAACACTGGGTTCTCCTGCATGATCTGGACCGTCCGCTCGGCAGCAACTGCCGCTCGTCTGGCCGCCTCTGCCGCAGACTCCGGCCTCGCTGCTGGCCCGCCGGCCTGCTCGCCGCCACTGCCGCGTGGCACCCATGTGAGCTTGTAGCCGCAGAACTTGCACTTCGTGCCCGAGCCGCACTGATTGCCGTACGAGGTGGCCTGCGAGTGGTTGCAGTTGTTCACCAGCTTGGGCGGGGGCGGCTTGACCGGGATCGATCTCGGCTTCAGCGGTGACGCCACCCGCCGGGCTGGGATGGCTGCCGCTGCTGCCGCCGCCGAAATCGGAGCTGCAGCTGCTGCTGCAGTTGTCATCTCTCCGTCGTCGCTCTGGTTCGTGACCAGCTGCATCGATGCCTGATCCTCGTCGCGGCCGTGGTGGATCCCCGGCGCTGCTCCCGAGGCGGCCGCACTCGGCGTTCCTCCGTGGCCCAGCAGTCGTGCCGCTCTCGCCTTCGGTGGACCTGGAAACTGCCCCTGGACTCCGGCCATCCATGGCATCGGCGATGCTGCTGGCTGAACGCTGGAGGCTGCTGCTGGATTCGGCCCCGGCGGAGGGTTCGACGGCGGAGGAGGCGCCTGAAGCAGGTACTTGAATCACCGCCCTCTTTGCTTTGCACTTGGTGCGCTTGTAAGTGGATGTATCTTGGCTTATAACATGCACAGCGCAACTTACAAGCACGCTAACTTCGCAAGCAACCCATCTATTCACATGCAAGTGCGCATAAACACTTGGCACGGTTATGTAACCGCTCGCGTCCCAGCAACCTGCTTTTAACATCTTAAGGGCAACATCATCAAGTAGGTTAGTTTGGTTAGCACCAAACTGGTTAGCGAGGTTGGTAACCTGCTTAGGTAATCTGCTAAGTCCATGTACCCAGATGTGCAAATAGCGGATTCCTATGTTTGGTTCCGTGATTATGCTGATCGTCGGCGCGAAATCCATGTTGCTTTCTGCTGATTTTGATGTTCGCCAATGTGTTTTTTGTTTCTGATTTGGTGGGAATTGTTAATCGTTTCTGTGTTTCTCGAGGAAGTCACCGAAGTTCGGCCGCCAACAACCCTGCTGCCATCATCGCGTCGGTGCTATAGCCGTTTTAGCGGCTCCTTTTGATACTTCGAGACGCATCGTGACTTTGAGTGTCCATCACGCATGGCGCTGTTGGAAAAAAATCGTGCAGTGAAGGCAGACATTGTAGCGATTATAGAATCCGTTGACAATAGTGACGACGAGACGAAGGCAAAACAGATGATTTCGAAAGCAGACAAAGTCATGACGATTCTTATGCAACAAGGATTAGCTTATAGAGAGCGCATCCAGCCAGACAAAGTCGGAGTGGATCCCGAAAATAGATTCGGCCAAGGGCTGGATCCAATGGACGTACATGCGTTGGGGCTCGAGATATTATCTGATGGGTTTAGCGAAAAGATGACATCGAACGCTACGTGTTTCGAGGTGGACCCGAACAGCACACGTCAGTACGATTTCAACAAAGAACTCAGCGACAGCTCGGACGGTATGATACCGTACATCGCCGCCCACGATTTGAGGGCGACCACCGTCACATGCAGCCACGCGACTGGTTTCATCAGAGCGGTGTTCCATGGTGCGAGTTCTGAGTTGGACGAGAAGTACACGACAGATGGGAAATTGTCGAAAGACAAGATAATTGCCGCCGACCCTGGGTTCAAAGATGTCTTGGAACGTGGCCTTATGTACTATGTCGTGCGGCATCAAGTCGCCAACGAGATTCCTCTTGTGGCAAACTTTTTGTCTGAAGCTGGAAACGCAGCACACGGCATCGAACGGACCCAGACCAAAATTCAAACTTTGCTGCAAATACACACCCGTGCTGTGCGCGCCAGAAAAATGACAGGATCATATAACTTGGATGGAATTGCAAGGTCTATTGAACAGGGGAAGCCTTATCTCAAAGGACAGGTGCGTGATATGGCAGATTACGTAATCAAGTGGGCAGGCGGCGAAGATAAACCAATTTTCCTGGGTGAGCTCGACGCGTTTTCGAAAACGCTACGAAGTCGGAGGGACATAAGTGGTCAGACATTCAAGTTGTTAGCTGGGATAGACTACGCGTCGGCACCCGAATATATCACATCTCTCATCAAAGCGAGTCTTGTTGCTCCAGACAGCCACACACATAATGGAACGTCCAAGCTCGTGACCAGTGCCGACGCGGTCGTCTACACTGGGAAAGGTCGCAAATCGATTGAGAAGTTCATTGATTATTTGAGAAAAGCGAAGACTTGGACATCCAACATCCCGAAAGACATGGAGATCCCGCAGGCTACGATTGTCAAGACCCTCAGCGATGCAGAGGTGCGGGCTATCATGTGCATACACAACAAGCGTTCGAAGTCAAGGAAGCATTTCGAAAGCATCGATTCTGTTTTCCAAGAGTTTCTCAGCGACATGTTCAAACTCAAAGCTGAGCTGAAGGATCACAAGCCGTTGCCATGGGCATACAAAGATCTTGCACCCGCGCAGCCTTCGAAGACCGAGACTGTTCACATGAGGGAGTTCGGGGAGGCTGGATTGACCAAGAATTCGTTGGAGGCGATGGGTTTCAAAGTGGGGTCAATGGTGACGAAAACTAACGGACCTGATACAAGGTACGTGGTGGAATCTTGCACAGAGCAGAATGTCTCATTGAAGTCCGTTGCCATGGCTAAGGCCAAACCATTCAAAGTGCCGATTGGAAAAGTTGCAGACGAATACAAAGTTGTGCCGATTGAGGAATTATTTTCAATGGCCGTGAACGTCGAAAGTGCAAACGAGTTGGACCATCACGATATACATATCGAATTGGGGAAATCCCGTGTGCGCGAAGCCCTCGCGCACACATACTATCGTACGGTTGGGGCGGTTTCTGTGAATCTAGCATGGGCCAACACCCCTAAACCGAGCGTGAGGGAAATGACCACGACTACATCATACGAGAAGGGTGAGTTGATCTTGGTTCCATTCTCGTCTGTAATTGGAGTGTCTAAAGAATGCCCTACCACGTCAGTCGCTCTCCGCACCCAAGGCGTTGCGCCCAAAGGCTACGAAGCATTTGTTTCTCCCAGGATCGACCTCCCGAAGTTTGGTAAATCAAGCCCAGAGCAGTTTGTGGTTCCATATTGGTTGGTGCCGTTGGCGAAGCAAGGGAGTGCCGTCAATCTCATTCACGGCGTCGTGAGGGTAAAGCTGCCTGTCGAGAGCGCCGTCCTCCATGATGGCCCTTACAACAAGGGTTCACAGCTTGCAGAGACCATCGTGGAGATTCCGATATTGTACAACTCTGTTGCGATCAAGTCAGGGACAGCTTTGTATCGCAGCGATAAGGCGGCCCCGAAGAGGCCCTCCGACGCTGCGAGCTCTGCCGCTGGTGTAAAGAAGGTGAAGGCGTGAAGCCATCACCCAATGCATGCATGAACAATCTCTTCTCGCGAGCTCCCTCACAACGCACAGGGGGTGGATAGAATTTAGGGACAGGGGGCAAAACCAGGAGATCGTTGGGAACATCTGAGGTTTGTAAATGTGTTAAGCTGTCCTCCCATCTGGTGCCCCGTCCTGCGGCCTGGCGCCCGCCGTGGCCACGTTGGTTCGAAGAAGCGCTCTCAAGTTGTTGGTTTTCAGCGCATCCAGTGCCCCCCTGGAGAATGACGTTAGACCCTCGCCCTCACCCCACCAAGCATCTCGATGTATGTCGCAAAGTTGTTAATGTGGTTGAGTTGCGCGGCACCGCCGTCGCCGTTGTCGGCCTCGAGTTTTTCGTTGCCCCTGTGCCAGCCCGACACGTGAGGCCGCAGTGCGTTCTGCTGAAGTATGGTCTTGTCCCCCCCCCATCCTTCTCATGTCTCCTCGTCCTCGCCGCTCCTCCGAGGATTGCACACCCCCCAAGAAGACGTCCCCAAGGGGGCCCAAGAGGCCCCAACAATGCCCCAAAAAGGTTCCAAAGAGGCCCCAATACATCCACCCAAGGGCCCCCGATGTTACCCAAACGCAATAGACAAGTAGAAACGAGTAGACCAACAAATACGAAACGAGTAAGACGGGTAAATCAAGCTAACACACACAAGCACACATTGTGAACGAATAAAAACGCATGAAGCGGATGCAAAGAGTGAAACACATATAACGAGTTTTGTATCATCACACCACATATCATCATCACACTCACCACACATCATACATCCAACGTGCATGGAGCCCAGCCCGAGCATTGTGCGATTGGGGTGTTGGCCCGAGCTGTGCTGTCCATGGTTTCTCTGCGTTTATGTCCTGTGCTCACCGCGCATCATACATCCCACGAGCGTTGTGCGATTGGGGTGTTGGCCCGAGCTGTGCTGGCTCAAGCTTGCGCACCCCTCTGTATCTTGACTTGGCGCCTGAATATCATGGCACACCCCGCTCCGCTTGTGCAGGCGTTGGGCCTGCAGTCGGCGCCCGATTCATACGAGCGCTTTCCCGACACAGTGACAGAGTGGGAGCAGCAGCAAAGGGAGAAGAAGGAAACGGAGGCAGCGAAGGGAGGAACGATCGAGGTCCAAGAGAGCCCTGACGACGATGCGGGCGCAGATCCTAGCTTGCCAGTCGCCGCAGCAGCTGAGAAGAGCCCGAGCGACGTAATGGGGGGCGGCCCCTATGCACGCCCGCGCCTTCACATCCCAGAGCTACGCAAGCGGTCGAGAGCATACGAGACATACGATGACATCGAGAACGTCGGCGATGACGTCAACGCGAAGGCGATGTTCCAGGCCATGCTGAACAATCCTGTATCTACGCATAGCGACCCCAGCAACAAAATGGTGAAGCGCACGTTCCGTGTCCTTTACGAGATCGAGGAGATCTGGGTCAGCAGCTCCCAGAAGCCGTGAGATGACAAACTTTCTGGTGAAGCCCGTGCAGGGCACTCAGCTCACTATATTTATATAGTCTGGTCCATCTGCGGCCGCTGCCGCCATGTCCGTGGTGAACGTATCGGCTGCGCTCCCCCGACAAAATACATCATTATCATCATCACCATCGTCATCACGAATTGCGTTGCGGCATCACCATCATCATCATCATCACCATCATCATCATCCTCATATCATCATCACCATCATCATCATCACCATCGCCATCATCATTACCATCATACCATCATCATCACCATCATCATCACCACCATCATCATCACTATCATCATCATCACCATCACCATCATATCTCATTGAGTTTTATTGTGGTATTTTGAACTGCGTTGCGTTGCATTGTCCCAACAAGCGGAGCTGTGGTGGCACTGAGTCGCTGCCCTGGCGATAGCGTTGACGATGGAGTGGTGCGCAAGAGGGCGCGCTCGCATTCATGTCGCCGTAGCTGTTTTGGGCTCAAGCCGTCGAGTGAGATTTATAGCACACGCTCGGACTTAAGTTGATACTTAAGTTGATTTTCGGACTCCAATGCCGCTCACCCTTCGCCGTGAGTACGTCGTCATTTCCAGCGACCGAGATCAGAGCATCAATGGGAGCTGGGTTGCCAGGGTTGTCGAGCGCAATGGCGTGGAGTTCGTTGTGCCCAACCGCTCGGACCACATATGCGTGAAGCTGTTGAAGAATAACTTCGACATGGTGACTGAATTGCAACGCCTCCGCAACGAGAAGGTAACTAAACTAATGCAGGACATCGAGCGTGCGGCGGACGAGATGGCGGACGCCGAGGAGGATAGCGATACTGGTGGGCCTCGCCTCAAACGCTCTCGGAGGCAGCTGGCCGACGAAATCAGCGAAGTCATTGAGCTTGACGTACAGGACACCTTCGAGAACTGGCACAAAGTCAGAGTGTTACGTGCCGCTGATGAGAGGGCGCTACTCCACTTGGAGCTCACCGTCGACAACATCAACCTCCTCCACAACGCTCCAATGCCCCGTGATCAGCCACTGTTCCGCCCGAGTGTCAACGATGAGAACATCAAGTGGATCTCTTCTCGGAATACTTTGAGGCTCAGTTACTTCGACATGGCAAGCCAGAGGTGGAAGGTGAAATCCATGAAGATCAAGTTCTCGTCTGACTACGCCGAGATGCAGGACCGCGTCGACAAGACGGTGAAAGTCTTGCAGACATTCTTCCAGGAGCACCACGGCGTCCACATCGACCCCGGCATCGCAGAGGCAGGGGAGGACGGAGGCGATGACGCTGATGTCGCAATGGAGTGAGCTATAGGGCCGCGGGCATATACGTTCGGCGGTGGGGACGCTTGGCGTATACACGAGAGTCGGGTTTTGCAAGCGCGACCAGTGGCAGTCTGTCCTATGCATAGCAGGCCTGTCGCATCGGGGCATGAATCGCAGGTGCTGGCGCACGGGCGGCCACGGCCGAAACAGATCGCACAATTGTGCGCGTACTAGCGACATACACAGCAGATCGTTGAAAAAAACAACACCAACACCATCGCCACAAGTGCTCTCGGCATCATCCGCATGGTCATCAGCATCGTCTTTAGGAGCGATCTCGTCGTAGTCGTTTCCCGCCTCGGCGGGGCGAGCGAACAAGCACGAACTTCATATAGCGAGCTCGACGTAAAAGCACGAGCTCGCTATAGCGAGCCCGCGCAAATGCACGGGCTTCAAAACGTAACATAGGTGCCTGAGGCACCTATGTTGGACTTTTAAGCCCGTGCACTTGCGCGAGCTCGCTATAGCGAGCTCGTGCTTTTACGTCGAGCTCTCTATATGAAGTTCGTGTTTCTGGGGGGCGGCCTCGGAAGCGCCAGATCTGTCGGGCCAAGGGCGGCTGTTCGACGGCGTAGACGACGTCGTGAATGACGATGTCCTCCTCCTCCTCCTCCCGTCGGGCCCCAAGTTGGCCTAAGTAGGGGTCCCAAAAAAGAGCCCCGAGGCGGCCGCCAGGTCCTAAGTTGACCGACATGGAGATCCAAACAACGAGCCCCAAGGAGGCCGCCGAGCCCCAAGTTGACCGAAGTATAGATCCCGCAAACGAGCCCCAAGGCGGCCGCTGAGCCCCAAGTTGACCAAAGTAGAGATCCCAAACACGAACCCCAAGTGCGGGGTTGGCGTGCTGAAGGTCCCTCGTCCTCCTCCTTCCCTCCTCCCTCTTCCTTCCCTCCTCCTCCTAGGGGGTCCCCGACGAACCTTCCCCCGCTATAGCATCCCCTCATCCTTTGTACCCTCGCCTGTCATTTCGCGGGGGGGAGGATTCCCATTTTTGTTCCTGGGCCTCGTCCTCAGGAGAGGCCCAGGGACAAAAATGGGAATCCTCCTCCTCCTCCATCCCCGTAGCCATTTTGGCTTAGGCAGGTTTGCGAGCTTGCAGTACAGACACAACGACGGTTGGCTGCACTCACGATTGGCGCAATGGCTTCGGCGCATAGCGCGATCGTCACGGCACTTCAGCATCGGGTTCAGTTTGTCACTGCCCAAGCGGCGACTACAGGGACCCCCGTCGGCTCGATGCTAGACGCGCAGTTGCAGGCGATGTTGGTCCAGATTCAGCAGGCGACTGGGATCGCGCTCCAGGGGGGGACCGAGATCATGAACGAGGTAGGCCGTGGCCCGTGGACAGTAGAACACAGGCAGGCCTTCTCTATTGCCGTGAGCAATAACATTGCGGCGCCCGTCGCGCGGTCGACTCGTCCTACCCAGAAGTGCAGTGCCATCCGCAACTTCTTCGCGGAAGGCGATTGGGCGATCTTCGAGAGCAGCCAGCTGACCGAAGAGCCGAAGCTGCAGGCGATGGCGAAGAGGCTTTCCATGCTCGGCATCGCGTGCCCATGCGAGAAGCTCTTGATGTCGGCATGCGCGTTGCTGGTCATGAAGGGCGACCTCCCGCCGAAGGACCACGCTCAGAAACGCGAAATGTGCCACAACCTGTCGAAGCTGATCAAGATGCACGACAAGACGACTACATGGCCGTTCACCTACATCACGAACTACATGGACAGCCCCCTGACCTTGCCTCCAGAGATTTATGCCCACGCATACGGCGCCGACAAGCCCTGTCCACCACCCCCACCGTTCGAGACGTCGGTCTACAACGATGCCGTCTTGGGAATGTGCTACAGGTCCAACCACACTGGCGTGTCGGGCAGCAAGAAATCCTCTGGCACCTCACTTGCTGTTCCGACCGCAGGCGCATTGCAGCAGCATCATCAACAAGTTGACGTGATGCAGATGTGCATGGGGATGATGGGCGCGATGATGCAGCGCATGGGGGTGACGCCGACTGGAGCAGACAACGTCAACGACGGCGGCATCAACATTACAATGCTGAAGGGCGGCGCGGCTTCTCCCAAGTCTTCGGCACCCACTCATACGTTGAGTGCAGAGACTCTGTCTCTGGGGGGTTCGCCCAAAGAACCGATGCCAGCACTCCCCGCGCCGGCGGAGCCCGAGAAGACCGCGGCGGCCGCGGTTGATGAGGCCAAGGAGCTCGAGAAGAAGATGGTCGCATCTGCCCAGGCCGTCGGCCATCCCACCGCTGCATCGCAGGTAGGCGGCAAGCGCAAGGCGGCAGGGCATGCCGACGGCGCCGCCGACGGCGCCGCCGACGGCGACTCGGCTCCGGAGGCCCGGGCCAAAGGCAAGGCCAAGGCAAAGGGCAAGGGCAAGGCCAAGGCAAAAGCTAAGGCCAAGGCAACAGCTACCAAGGCCAAAGCCAAAGCCGCTGCCGCAGGTGGGCCATACATCATCAAGCATGGCAAGTTCACGGCCGACATCTCGCATCTCTTGACGCCCGAGCTTGCCAAGGGCTGCATCCCGAAGAACTTCAAGTGCAAGGCTTACGACCGCGCGAAGTACCTAGCTCAGCAGGCGGGGTTGAGCAGTTCAGCTCAGACATCGGTTGCTCAGATGGCTTATGCCAAAGCAGCCGAGTACCTCGCGGCCTGAGTGGATGCATGCTTCTACAGTCTCTTTCTTTCTGCCCCTTCGCAGTGGGGCTGCGGTCGGGCCATGCGCACTATAGTACACTCTACTCGTGGGCTGTCAGAGGGCCCAATGAAACGCCCTCGCTCTACTCCGCTGGCACCAGCCAACTCCGACCGAATGGAGGACGAACTCGCTCTACTCCGCTGGCACCAGCCAGCTCCGACCGAATCCCCCCTTGGGACAGCTTGGAGGTTTCTTGGGCTGTCTTGGAGGCCATCTTGAGGCCATGTTAGGCCGTCTGCTTCGTAGGCCGTCTTTGAAACATAGTGTGGCCATCTTGGCGGTCTTGGAGGCCATCTTGGGCGTCTTGCAGGCCTCTTGGGCCGTCCTTGGTAAATCTTATGGCGCATGATGTTATATATGTATATATATATACACATGTATGTGTGTATATAGACATACATACAAACAAACTTGCGTACGTGCCTGCATGCATACATACATTCATTTTCAGGGCCCCAGCGTGAGTATCTACAGCAAGAGCCCCCATGTGCACTTTTCGGGCCTTCTGAGACTCCTTTTGGATCCTTCTTGGGCCCTTAGCTTGGAGATCTACCATGTATATGATAGGTGTTCGTGGAGATGTACCCTGTATATGATAAGTGTTCGTGTGCGAGTGAAATGCAAGGAAGTCTCGAGCTGGAGCTCGACAGCCCACGTGACATGAAATTTCCTGCCCGCCCATCCTCGCACCCAAACCCCAAACTCCTCTAATTTCGTGAGCCATTTTGGCTCTCGAGGTGTTCTTCACACATGCAGAAGCGCCTTCGGTTGACCGAATGCGGTAAACATAGTTTCGTGACTGCTAGAGGCATCGAGCGATTGCTGCAGCAGGTGAGGGATGAAGGCCTGCCCGACGCGTTTTCGGCAGCCACCCAGGCGAGAAAGCGCAGAGAAATCGCCCACCAGGCGACTTCACATGGCCCCCTTTTGCGCCGAGTGGCGGCGATGTCTATAGATGGAAAGGAGGTGGATCTGTGGTTTCAAGACCCTCTCGCGTTCTTGGAGTGTGCGTGCAGTCGGTCTCCACACTGCGCGTCGATGATCACAAAGGCCCTCGATGCCAACGGTAACTCACTCTCGATCCTTATCTATTCCGATGAGGTGACTCCTGGCAACGTGCTAGCAGAGCATAATGACCGAAAGGTACAAGCACTGTATTGGTCATTCACCGAACTGGGATACCCAGCACTCTCTAATGAGATTTCATGGAACACAATATGCGCTATCCGCAGCTCTGTGGTCAACAGTCTCCCTGGAGGCCTCTCGGAGGTTTTCAAATATGCTCTGAAATTGTTTTTTCGGAGCGCCCGCGGGAAAGGACCTTCGACGAGGAGTGCCTTTCAAGATAGGTGCAGACGGTGAACAGCGATTGATTGTAGGCAGGCTTGGAGTGATGATACAGGACGAAAGAGCACATAAATTCTCATTTCAGTGCAAGGGTGCCGGAGGACACAAACTGTGTTGTCTTTGCATGAACGCGACCGATCTGAGGTCCGCCCTGTTGCCCGACCCCACGGGGTTCTTGGTTGCCTCGGACGTCGTCGACGTGTCGCAGTTCCAGCCCCACACTGGAAGCAGCATCCGAGGCATCCAGCGCCGACTTCATGAAGTTGCAAATGAAGGCGGTCGGAAGGACAAGCTAACAGATCTCCAGTCTTTACTTGGTTTCAATTATACGCCAACTGGCGTGTTGGCAGACGAAGAGTTAGATGTAAACCTTCCAGATGTTTTTCAATGGGACTGGATGCATTGCTACATGGTTGGAGGGGTCTTCGTAAAGGAAGGGGAACAATTGCTCCAGCGTCTGCACACACATGGGCTGGGCGTGCGTGCGCTCCATGAGTATCTCCAGCACTGGCAGTGGCCGCTTGGATACAGCCACGCGAAACAAACATGTATCAAGAAGAAGATGGGCGGTAGTGCATCGGAGCTCATGTCGCTGGCGCCCGTACTTGGAAGGTTCGTGATGGAGGTAGTTCCTGATGGAGTGTGTCCGCTTGAGGTTGAATCGTGCTTGGCCCTCGTCCGTGTTGTTGGGTTGCTCTCAGTTGTCAACAGCGGTCAAGTTTCAGCGATCGAGCTCGGGGAGTCGATCGCTAGGCATTTGGCTTTACACAAGCGTGCATACGGAGTAGAGGCGTGGGTTCCAAAGTTCCACTGGGTGCTACACCTGCCAGAACATCTTCGGAAGCACACCATATTGTTGTCATGTTTCCTAATGGAAGGGAAACATAAGGTCATCAAGACCATGGCCCAGCCACGTAGGAATACAAAATCATATGATCAAAACTTGTTAGAGGAGTGCACTGTGTTTCACTTGTTCCAGTTGGAACACCACGCGATCGAAGGCGTGGATTTGCTTGGGCCGAAGGCTCCGAGCAAGAAGCTGCTCGCAGAAATTGGTAGTCTGTTTCCTTTGGCTGATTTGCATGACGCGGTGGCGTCAAAGTCAGCCCACGTGCACTGCAGAGCTGTGCAGATCGGCGATTGCGTTTCATATATCACGTCCAACAATAGCCTTTGTTTTGGCGCAGTTTTGGTGCATTGCAAAGTGCAGGGGGTGATGTTCACTTTCGTTTCTATGTGGGACGTGATCGATGTTGGAGCAGAGTGCGCGAAATGCACCGTGCAGGATCGTGCCTGCATAGTCCGCAGCGAAGCAATTGTCGAGCCTTGTATATATTGGCCAACGAAGGTTGGCTCAATCAGCACTGTGATTTTTTCTCCAAGACTGCAACAGAGGGTCTTTCGGCACGCATGAATGTGATGCGCACTTCTGTGGTAAAAGCTTTCGCTTTTATTCAGCGGCTTCCGCCAGCACCGACCTCTGTCTTCGCAATCTGCCTGCCTCCTCTCCCTAACCTCCTCCGCCCTTTCTCTTACTCCTCGCCCCTCCTCCCCTCCCTTCCCCCTCTCTCCTCACCCTCTCGCCCCCTCCTTCCGCTGAGGCTTTCCCTTCGGTAGGCGCTCGGCATCAGAGGACCTCCGAAGACCTCAGAGGACCTCGTTCCACGGACGCCCGAATCGTCAAGGAGACAAGCGTGAGAACCAACACTTTAAGCCACCGTAGGTTTCTATCCGATTTGAGTTGCCTGCCTGGGGCCTCTTGCTGGGGCCTCCTGGAGCCACGTTGGGGCCATCTTGGAGCGCATTGAGCCATCGTGAGCCTTCTTCGGGGCTTCTGAACCACGTCGCCAAGACCTCAGAGGCCCTCCTTCCGCGGCCGCCCGAAAATGTTCAAGGTCAATCGCGGCCTCCCAAAACCGAAAACATCGCATGCCCCCATCGTGCACCGACAACAAGATTTGCTTCACGGTTTACATGTATTTTTCTAGCTTTACTTCCAAATCCAGGGGCAACGAAATAAGATTTTTCAAAACGAACAAAGAAATCCAAAGAAATCATCATCCAAAACAAGAAAATGAAGAACAAACCGTGGTTTCTGAACCCACTGTAATGGTTTAGCGTGCTCGGGCTAACCTACTTAGACGGGGGGGCTAACCTAGTTAGCTAACCTACTTGGCTAAGCTACTTGGACGGCTTGCCAACCTACGTTAGCTAAGGGGCCTAACCCCCGCGCAAGAAGATAGATTCCAGTCAACCATAAAGGAACCACCGCGGTGATTCAAGTACTGTTGGTACTCCATCGTCAGGATGGGCGCCCCGTCCATCAGGTAGCCGGCCACTCCTCGGTCGGGCGCTCCATCGGGTCCGGCGGCCTCCATCGCCTGGGCCCAGGTCATCAGCTGGGCGGGCAGCTGGTTGGGCAACCCAGGCTGGGAAGGCGGTCCGCTCGGCGTCGTAGTGATCTCCGCCAGCGCCTCCACCGACGTCTCGACCGCCTGGCTCAGCACCGCCCTGGCGGCGTCTCCTCGACTGTCGCTGCCGCCGCCTCTGCTGTTGCCGCCTCCTGGCGGCTGAGTGGTGGACCCGCGGAACTGGGGAGCTCCCTGCACCGAGAGGATCCCCCTCAGGATGGACATGGAAATCGTTATGAACTTCATCATTGCGCCGGACGATGCCGGCAGGATGCTGTGATCGTCGACTCAACTGTCGATGCTGGGAAACCCACGAGCAAAGACTCGAGCCAAAAGAGGCCACGGACAGTATATATACGAGAGCCCTTGGGCCCCTGCTGCCGATGAGGTCGAGAGCTCCCTTGCTGATGGGCTCGAGAGCCCCGTTCCGTCCTTCGTTGCCGTTGTCCAAGACCTTAGTGCGCCCCAAAGATCCTGAGCCCGTGACCTGTTCGAGGCGGGCCCGCTGAGCCCAACACACGATGAATAGGCAGACCACGACTGCGACGATTGAGACGACCGAGTAGCCCAGGCACGTAGGTTCCCTTGGATCCCTGCTTGGCGTTCTGCTCGAAAACCCCCTCGGTCTAGACCCCGCGCGACTTGACCCGGACCCCGCTCGCCTCGACTTAGCTCTAAACCGAAGGATGGAGATGATGAGGTGAGGGATGTACTGCGTCACAGTTCCGTCTGCCAGCATCTTCGGAGGCTTCTCATTGCCAAGGGTGAATGACCCCTCCGTCAGAAAAGGATAGCGCTGGAGGGCCGACGCTGGGACTGTCGGCGGCTCCTCCAGGGAACGCACGATCTCTACCATCCTGTGCCCGGAACCCAGGCGTGTCATGGCCACAGTCGTGCGCAGAGTGCCGGAGCGAAGCCTGTTCCTCGGCAAATCAATCACGCTCTCTAGAAAGTCCAGAAGATTGACACTCAAAATGTGAGGAACAGCCTCTCCGAGCACGGTGGTGTCTATGATGCCAAAGACACCACCTAAACACAACGGAAAAAGTATGGCGCTCACGACCTTGGCCTGGCCTCCCACTCCGTGGGCGCCACGAAGGTGCGTCCGATGTTCAGCAGGAATCTCGACGTACCTGAGGCCGTGAGTCGCGAGCGCCTCGGACTCCCTGTTGAGAGCCTCCACGCCTACCAGGTCGGTCCCCGCCCCGGGGTCGACCAGGCCCTGGGTCGACGAAGCCGCCAGGAAGATCGACCCTGACGTGATCTCCTCCTCGACCCCGCGCCACGCCGGCGCTGCCCACATGTCGTTGCTGCCGAACGCCACCCCGTCGAACATGTAGGACGAGGCCTTCCTGATGGGAGTCTTCTTGACGGAGACCTCCCGCTTGACGGCGTCCTTCTTGGTGCTGCTGACGTTGGGACACTCACGTCCCCAGCGGCCCTTCTCGTGGCACAGCTTGCACTTGGTGACCTTCATCAGCTGCTCCTGGGTGAGGAAGCGTCGCCTGCCCTGAGGAGGCCGGTGCCCTGCTCCTCCGGCACCGCCTCCACGCTCGTCACGTTCTCGTCGCTGGCGACCTCCTCCTCGCCCGGCTGACCGAGAAGGATGAGAGGTTCTGCCACTGCCTCGACCTCGGGAGCCGAAGTATTCTCGATCGCGCCGAGCTGCGCGCTGGAGGTCCTTGTTCTGCTTCCAGGACCTGTTGTTCGTCAGCTCGGCTAGCACCAGCTCGGCGTCGTCCTCCTCGATGTCCATGTCATCGATCTCCGCGAGGAGGGCCGCCACGTCCTCTTCCTCGAGCTCGTCGGACTCGTCGGCTCCCTCGTCGTAGTCGTCCTCTTCGTCCTCGACCACCTGGTAGTTGGCATCCTCCGACCTACCTTCGCACCGACCGAGGTTGGGAGAGGAGGAAGAAGACTGAAAAGCACCAGCGTCTGAGCGAGCGCTCGGCCCTAGGTCCTCAGACGCTGCGGCTAGCATGCTGCCTGTCCCGGCTTTGCCAGGGAGCAGGCGCTCAGTGCCGGCTGATGAATCCAGCTGGCGCAGCGCCCACTTCACGCTGCTGTAGGTCAGGTCCCCGCGGGTGAGCGTGCGCAAGTTCTGCACGCCCTGCTGAGTGAGATTGGCCCCTTCCTCTAGGAAGAGACCCTTGAGCTTGTCGGACATCCACAAGTCGTGGCCTTCCGCGTCGATGAACTCTGCTTCACGACGGCTCACGTACTGGGTGAGCGTCTCCTTGGAGTCGCGGACGGCCTCGTACAATGCTTTTCGTCCTGCCCGTCGTAGCTCGTCTCCTTCGCGCTCCCCGATCATCAGATCCATGCGACTGAGGAGCGTCTGCAACCATGACGATGCAGTGAGCTCCCTGTCTGGAATGTCCTCGAACTTGGCCTGCATCGTCCAGTCGAAGAGCCGCATGAACTTCTCCGACCTCCTCCAGACTGCTACGTCGGTGTTGTCGTTCCAGCGCCGAATGGCTCGGCGCCATTGCCTGTAGTGGGCCCAGCCGGGCCATGCTGGAGGGTCCGAGAAATCACCTCGGCCCCCAGTCCATTGGCCCGACCACCAGTTGCTGTTCCAGCTCGAGCTCCAGTCCTGGTGCTCGTCCCACTTCTGATCCTCCTTCACGTCGTCCTTGTCGCCAGGTGGGCGCTGCTGTCCTGAATCTCCTGCTGCTTCTCCGCTGCCCACCTCGGCGACTGGTCTGGTTCTGCTGCTGCTCCACGGGTCGGCCCCCGTGCCGTCCCATGGGTCGGCCACCGTCGGTGCTGTCTCTGGCGGTGGCCGCTGCTGCTGTTGGCCAAAATGGCCGAGCGCCCGCACGGTCTCCTGGACCGCGGACTGTATTGCCCGAGTGAGCGTCTCCTGGTCGATCGTCGTCGCCGCCACGACTGTAGATCCTGATGCTGCTGCTCCGGCCGTCGACCCCTCAGCTCCTCGAGCTGTCATGACGGCGAAGGTCTCATCTCGTCCATCGCCTCCTGGGGCGATTGGCGGCGGCTGCCGCTCACCATCTGCGGGCATCTCTGCCGTGGATCCCACGCTGCTCAGTGGTCAGAGCGAAGCCTGGCTCCGGGGCGCGCAAGCGCCGAGCGGCCTGGCCGTCACAGCCAGCCTCTCGCGCCCATGGCCTCCGGGCCGGACCCCGCTCCGCTACCAACTGTGGCAGCAGGAGAGGGGACATAATGTTTTCCCTTGAGCCACATGTGGCACGGACACGTACAAGATGGATCTCTGTCCATCGGTCCCCAGAGTGAAACATCAAAAGCTAAACCTATACGTGAGATTATGGACCCCTGGAACACACCACCATCATCACCATTGTCGTCAGCATCATCATCACCACCATCTCCACCCTCGTCATCATCATCAGCATCAGCATCATCCTCCTCCTCATCCTCATCCTCATCCTTCTCATCCTCCTCCTCCTCATCATCATCCCCATCCCCATCATCATCCTCATCCTCATCCCAATCTGCTGCTCTCCTTGCTCGTTTCCTTCGTTCCCGCCTCCCTTCCTGCCCCTCATCGCCCCCCTCCTGGGTCACTGACCCCCCTCACCTCCACCTCTCTCGTCACGCCCCTCCCCCCTTTCCCCCCCCCTCATCCACCACCCTCCCCCTCCTTCCCCCCCCTTCCCCCTGCCACGCCGCCGACGTCGCCGCCGCCGCCCTCCTGGCTCCCGGCTGGCCGGGCCTGGCGGTGGCGCCGCCCCCCCGCGCCCAGCTGGCCGACCGCCACTCTGGGTAGCCGCTGGCCCCCCCATCCGCGGGGGGCGTCGCCGGCGGAGGCGCCGAAGGGGGCGCCGTGGGAGGCGCCGTCGGCACTCGGAGGGGCAGGCGGCCCCGGGAGGGCACGCCGCTGCTGTCTCTGGCGCGCTCGGGTGTGCGACTACACCGGCGAAAGAGCAGCGGCAGGAGGAGGCGGAGGAGCAGGAAGGAGCAGGAGGGTAACTGCCACGGAGGAGGGGGAGGCGGTGGAGAAGGGCGAACACTGGCACCATGCTGCCAGGAATCCAAGGGGGTGCAGGACGAAGAGGAGAGAGAAGGATGTGATACAGTTTTTCTCCCTCCCATCGCCTCACCCTCTACCTGCCCCCCGCCCCCCCTCACCTCACCCTCCTTCTCGTCATCCTTCTCCTCTTCCTTGTCACCCTCCCACTCCCAATTCTTACCCCAACTCCTCCTCCTCCTCTTCCTCCTCCTCGTCCTCCTCCTCGTTTTCTTCCTCCTCCTCCTCCTCCTCCTCCTGCTCCTGCTCCTCCTCCGCGCGCGCTCATCCGCCCGACGACGACGACACCTCTCTGACGGGCGAGGTGTCTGGCGGACATCGACGGGGCGCCAGCCGCGGAGGACAGACGGTCGGCCTCACCCGGCGCGTCCAGGAACAGCTGGCGAAGCTCGCCTGGCTCGCGTCGACGTCGTTGTCGACATCGTCGTTGTCGAAGTCGTCGTCGTCCTCGTCGAAGTCGTCGTCGTCGTCGTTCGTCGTCGTCGTCGTCGTCGGCGGCGGCGGCGACGGCTGCGTCGGCGTCATCGCCGTCGCCCAGCCGCCGCGCGCGCAAAATCGCGCGGGAGGAAGAAGAAAAATGGGAGTAGGAGGCAAGCGCGCTCGCAGGAGCGAACGGGAAAGGATGAAAGAGGAGGGGGAGGAGGTGGATGACGGATGGGTAGGAGGTAGGGGGCAGAAGAGATGTAGAGGCGGAGCGGGAGGAGGAGAAGGAGTGGGAGGAGGAATTCAAAAAAAGGCAGAGGAAACGAAAAGAACCGGGAGGGGGAAAAATGTGGGTTTGGGCTAACGACCAAATAATCGAACTTACTGAGGTGCCCGTAGGTAGAGAAAGGTTAGGGAGAGGGTAGCAATCCCTTTTTTTCCCATGCGCCGCGGGCAATCGGCGCTAGTCCTGTCATGCAAGGCTGTTCTGGTACCTGAGCCGAAACGGTAGCAGGAAAAATGGATAGACAGGTGACGTGGGCGGAATTCGCGCGCGCACCCCGTCCCGAATCCCGCCCGCTCCGCGCGGGCCTCGGGCCCGCGGACGACGGAGGCGGGGCTCGGGACCAGAGGAATGAGGTCCACCCGACACGCCCTTCCACCCGCTTCCAAGCGAAGCCGCCACGGCTAGGAGAGAGAGAAGGGACCAACCACGCCACGCAGGGTATTTTGGGGAGCCTACCCGCCTGTAGCAGGCCCAAGGCGCGCCCCCCAAAACACCGGCCGACTCCCTATCGCCGCGGGCGACGAGGTTGGGAGAACATGGGATAAAAGAATGGAGCACGATGACGCGTCGAAGATGCAGGCGCGGGCGAACTCCATCGGCGCGCAATGCGTCGCGCGCAAAGAACTCGGAGTACGTGGGCACATGGCAACCCAGGCTCTGAATTCGAAATATTGCGATCAAGATTGCGGCGACAACTGATCAAGGCACGCAAAAATAAATGTCATTCACAGGTTCGCTTCAAGTCCAAAACCAAGTTGGCACTTGCGATCAAAAATGCCACGGCAACTGACCAAATAAGCAGTATATGATCAAAGCTGCTGCGACAACTGACCAGTCAATAATATTATAACGTCATGCGCGACGAACTGCAGCCCCCCAAAGGTACGCGGTGCATGTCCAAGTTCTTGTACAGGTGACGCCACCAAAAAGGAAAGCCATAGGGATCATGCATCGCATATATCGTAGTCTATGCTTCTGACATCCCATCGTAAGAAATTGGAATGTATGGTGTGGTGATATTTGCGACGGGCGACCTGCCTGGGTGCGCTCGTGCCCTTGGTGTCGCCAAGAATGTCGAGTGTTAGTGGCGGGGGACCTGACAAGGTAAGTGTATGCCCAGACTGCCAAAAGTAATGTGATGGCATGTTGTCATGTGGAACTCGAAACCAATAAACTATGAATGCCAAGAGACACGTAATTACATCATGACACGCGTAAGTTAATCAACGGAACATGTAACATTCATCGTACCCAGCATCCCAGGTGCAAGTGCCACGGTTATCGAGCTGCCCGATCGTGCGCGCAGTGAGTCGGTCAACCCATCAATATATATATATATATATATATGTATATAGTCGCAATGGTCCTCGTCGATGTGGATCCAATTTTTCAAATGAAACGACCAATTAGGATACGTGGTATCCCTGTAGTATTCCAGGCGGTCGCGCCACCATGCCTCTGGGCCGCGCCTGCGATTGGCACTGCGGCTGCGCTCAGCGTGACTCGGCGCGGCCTTGCTGCTCGTGTGCCGCGGGCCTCGCGGCCGACGCGGCGGCGTCCTCGGCCTCCGCGCGTTCGCCGCCATCGGCGCGGCAGCTGCAGCGGCTCCGCCAGTCCAGCCAGCGTCGCCAGATGCAGGGCCGCCGGAGGGCGCCGCGCCCGAGGAGGAAGCGGCGCCCGTGCCTAGCCCATCGCGGCGCGGCGGTGGAGGCGCGGGATTTGGGGTAGGATGCGGGTCGGTGACAAGTGCAATCCCCTCGCCGATATCCTTGCCCCCTTTGCCCTCGTGGGCATCCGCTCTGAGCCGCGCGAGAATCTCGCGGCTCATCTGACCCGATCCCTTCCCAGAAAGAAAAGGCCGCGGGCCCTTTGGCGCGACGCTCGGGGCGGCCCATCGCACCGGGGGCCTTGGCCTTGTTTCCAGCATAGCCTTTCGCAACACTTTGGGCGTGCAATTGCGTGGCAAGTCTCATGCCTCAAGAGAAAAACGTCGAAGGTTGCGCTCTTCCCAGCGAGTCATCTGCTCCCAGAAGACAGGAGGGCCCCCCTGGAAACGCAGAGAGACGTTCGCATTGGGATGGCGCAGGTGACCCTCGACGTCGCCTGGATCAACCTCGGCGCCAGCCAATCGGCATCCCGAGGCGACGGTGATCCGTTGGAAATCCACTTATGGTGCCTATTTTCAGCCTCTGCGGCCAGCCTCCGGAG
>CAUYUJ010001636.1:188990-296490 GCA_963575745.1 Prorocentrum cordatum
CCGCCAGCGCTTACCAGGAGGGCCGCCGCCTCGTCCGCGTCCGTCCCAGCGGAACCTGTCTGGGAGTCCAGCTGTGACGATGGGGCGGGTGAGGCGGCCGATTAGGGAGGAAGGAGGAAAGGAGTACAAGAAAAAAAGCATAAACGTTCGGCGCTCCGCGCGATTTCGTGGATCTGCGCTGGACCCCCCTCTCTGGCGCGCGGAGCGCGCCAAGGGCAGCGCCGGAGGCGCCGCCGGGAGAGGCCCAGCGCGGATCCAAGAGATCCACGCGGAGCGTCAACAGTTTATATTAATGGCGATTTTTCATCGAAGAATTCGGTGGCAACTCATGGGAACCTCCCATACCCTCGTGTCGGCTCTCGCGAACAGACGCGAGTCGATGCTAAATCGACGCTGATCGACGCCGAGTCGACGCTGACCGACGCTAAATCGGTGCTATTTCATCGACTCCCAGACGCTGATCGACGCCAAGAACAAAGTCACGAGGGTACACCAAGGCCCCCATGATCTGCTGCCAGAGCAGGGGGGGAGGAGAGAGAGGAGAGGGAGGAGGAGAGAGGAGAGGGAGGAGGAAGGAGCAACGAGAGGAGAGGGAGGAGGAGAGGGAGAGAGGAGAGAGGAGAGGGAGAGGAGAGAGAGGAGAGCGAGGAGGAAGGAGCAACGAGGAGGATGCGACCCCCTCCCTGGGCGGGATCGCCGCTGCGGCTCGCGCCCTCCACCACCCGCTCGGCGAGGGCAGCCCGATCCCCGGCGCTGGGGCCCGACCTGGGCGGCGCGGCGTCGTCCTCGCCTCAGGTCGGGCGTGTCCCCCTACCAGGGGGATTTTGGACGAAAAATAAAAAATAGTCAAACAATACACCCAAATGGCAAAGAATGTTCGAAAAATCATCCCAAGACTATTCTTTTACTAGTTTGATGTTCCTCCTGTAGAGGGACAGGCCCGACTTAATCCTCGCCTCCTTCCTCCCCTCAGGGCTGGACCTAAAACGTTGTTTTTCGTTTTGTTGTTCGTTGTGTTGTACCTGCTTTCCTGTACCTCCTTGCCAAAACGAACAGCAGAACACAGCCGAAGTCCAGCAGAACAGCGTTCAGGTCCAGCCCTTCCTCCCCCTCGTGGCCTCCCCTCCGCCTGCCCCCGCGACCCCCCTTCTCGGGGGCGCGCCAACATGGATTAACGACCAATGGATTTGGCGAGCGATCGCCAGATCCATAGACCGACCGAGAGAGTTGTGTTCTCCGCAATGCGGCCGGTGCCGCCTCGTTCGGCGGTGGGAATCCGCGGTTCCCCATGGGAACGGGACCCGTCGCTAATCCACACCACCTTGATCCATGTTTGCGATCGCCTGACCTTCGAAGGTTCTCGGAGGTCCTCGTAGACCTTGACCTTGGCCTACTTCGGATGTTCCTCGGAGGTTTCGGGAAGTCTTCTGAGGCTTCTGGTGGTCTGCGGCGGCCTTCTGGAGCTCCAGCGGTCTCAATTAGGAGGTTTCTGGATGTCTCCAGAGGCCTCGCGGAGGTCTTCGAAGCAGAGCTCCGGCCGTCAGATGGTCGGAGTTGGATGGAGCCCCTGCCAGTTCTTCTTCCCGCCTTTTCAGGATTCCAGCCTGGGTTTGCAATCGTGTTGCTTATCTAGGGGGAAAACGAACCTACCTCGCTTTTGACCACCCTCGCTTCCAAGAGATACCAAACGATGCCAAATTGCAGCATGTACTGGTCAGGCCGCTTGACGAGGAGGCGCGTGGTATGACTTGGTTTTGCCTGGAAGCGAAAGCGGGGTAGGTAATTAACGCTCTGATTATCGGCTGTACGGCCAATACCTCGGGGCACACTGCCCACCCTGCCCGAACCCTCCAAGGAGGGCTCGTTCGAAGCCCCATCACGGGCCGTCGGCCCCGTGGCCAGCGTCCGAACTTGCTGTCGGCCCCTGGGGGGGCTGCATTCCAGTCGGCGTCCTCTCCCCCCCCTCCCCCCTCCCCCCTTGGTCTTCCCTCCGCCTGCCTCCTCGCCCCCTTGACAAATACACGATGTGAATGCTACTCCCCTCTCTCCCCCGAAGACGTCGGTGAGGTGTTCTGGCCTCCTCCGCGTATTGTTTTTTACACTGGATGTCGCCGAGTTGAGAACTCATGTGCTTTTCCGATTCGAACGCTGTCAGTCTTTTCAGAATGGCGCTCACGCTGCAGCGTTGGTTTTATCTTCTCTTTCTCAATTCTTCCAAATTCGCCGGCCCAACGGGCCAGAGGCTTGCCTAGATCTCCAGTAACAGAGTAACGGTATTTCAAGTTTGCGCTCGCGGGGCCGCCCCTGGGGGTCCCTGGACGATAAATACCCGGGCAGGTCCCTGGACGGTGCGGATCAGTGATGGTTTTCCTCCTGGGCGCGGCTTTCAGGCGCCCCAGAGCGCTCCACGTGGACCCCAAGAGGTACCCAAGACGATCCAAGAGGGCTCCGAGTCGTCAAACGATCCGTCCGAGACACCCAAGATGACTTCCAGACGGCCCACGAGGCCTCCAAGACGCCTCAAGAGGCCTCCAAGAGGCCTCCCGAACGAGCCCCAAGAGGCACAAATCACTGATATTCCTGATGGTGTTTCTATGTGGTTCGCGTTATCGCGCTTTCGGACGCTCCCCAGAAACCCCCAAGACCACCCCAAAGAGAGGCCCCCAAGAAGGCCCCAAGACAATCTAAGAGGGTCCCAAAACGGCCTCAGAGGCGCTCAGGATCGCCTAAGAGGGCCCCAAGACGGCCCCAAGAGGGGGAACACGAACCACCAATTCAAGCCTTCCGCCCCGAGAGGCCATCAGGAAGCCCTGAGAGGCCCCCAAGAGAGCCCAGGATGCCACCTGGACGCCCCACGAGGCCCCAAGAGGCCACGAACGCGCAGGCAAACGCCTGCGATGGCACAATGCGGGCCCGCGGAGTGAGCGAAGCCATTGAATAGCGTACCGGCTGCAACGCTGACCTCATTTCATTGTTACGATTTTTCAATGCGTGCTCCTGCTGCAGCGTTGGCTTCGGTTCCGCGCTTCCAGTCCTTCAAAATCGTGCTCCCCACTGCAACGCTGGCCTCATTTCCACGGTTTCGGTGCTGGGAAATCGTGCTCGCGCAGCAGAACTGATCTCATTTTGCGCTTCCCGCTTTCCGAACCGTCCATTTGCATTCCCCGTCCTGTGTCATTTCTGGCTCCCCTCTGACCTTGTTGTCAACATGAATCGCGTTCTCGACGCGACGACGCGGGCTGTGGCCGTGCCCTTCTATGGCATGCTACGCCGTGCCATATACCACGCATCGCGTTCTCTCTCGGGATCATTGCCCTATCCGACATCCAACTGTGGGAACAAAGAAGAAATCTGCGCAGTGGTAAGGGATGGGAGGGAGGGGTAGGACGTCAGATATGGCGCGAGCGCACGTAGCTTGCCCCCCCCCCCCCCCCTCCCCCTCCCCTCCCGCCTCCCCTCCTGGTCTCCACCCCTCCCCTCGCCCCCCTACTGGGCACGTGCGGGACGACCTCCCACACCAACGACACCAGCTAGGGCGCCGACACCTCTCCTCTCCTCACCCCTCCGGCGAGTACCGTCTTCAGGCCCCGCCCGTGAGGGCCGTCACTGGGCCCCACGCCCCACGCAGTCAATCATAGGGGCCGCGTGGGTTCCCACTCCCACCTACCACGATGGCGTCAACAGCCACCGAGGACCTCCCTGCAGCCCCTCGGCCAACGAAGACGGCTCCAAGGAGGGGCCCAACGTGCCTCCAAACCTCTTCAACTTGCCATTCTAGCGTCAATTGCCCCCTCCCTCCACCTCGAGGGCGACGAGGACGGCGAGGACGTGGGCGAGGGCGACGGCAACAACAGCAGCGACGGCGACGGCGAAGGCGCCGGCGCCGGCGACGGCGAAGGCGACGGCGACGGCGACGGCGCTGGCGCTGGCGCTGGCGCTGGCGCTGGCGCTGGCGACGGCGCTGGCGACGAGCGAGCGCGCCGTTCTAGGGTCATTGAAAAATACCTCCAAAATACCCCAAAAAGGTAAAGAAATACTCAAATATGGTCCCCAGACTTTTTTTTTTTTTTTTTTTTTTTTTTTTTTTTTTTTTTTTTTTTTTTTTTTTTTTTTTTTTTACAATTTTTGGTGTATTTTTGTTATTTTTCGTCGAAAATCCCTCTGTAGGGAGACAGGCCCGACATAATTCTGGGGTCTCCGAGGGCCGCCGAAGGTCGCCGAGGGCCTCCGGAGGCCTCCGAGGGCCTCCGGCGGCAGGCGACGGCCGAGCTCTGCGGCCGCGGGGCCGCCCCGCCTCCAGCGCGCCCACAGCGCCTGCAGCTGCTGGCCTCGGGGTCGCCCGTCGGTCGCCCGTCGGTCGTCGGTCGTCGGTCGTCGGTCGTCGTCGGTCGTCGGTCGCCGGTCGTCGTCGTCGGTCGTCGTCGGGGATAGCAAGAGGCCACGGGCGGCCCAGACCTCCTGTCTTGAAGGCCTCCACACGACGGGCGGTTCGGGAAGAGGCGGGCAGCGCCAACGAGGCGCCACCGCGTGCCGCTGCAGGCGTCCTCCCGCTGCGGGGACAAAAACACGCTGGGTACGCGTCAGGAGGCCCTCGCTGGTCCTTGGGACCGTTCAACCGACCCAGGATGGAGCCCACGCTGTGAAATAACGCCAAGGCATCGGGGGGTATGGGGGGACGAGGTGTGGGGCGATGGGGGCAGGAGAGATGACTTCCCCAGAAGTCACAGCCAAGATGTTGCACTCGCGCAGCAGCTGCAATAATATATGAGCGGCTCCATTTCACAACCGGGCTCTTGCTGAACACTTCTCTGATTTTGCGTTATTGTCAGACGTCTTGTGAGAGCTAGAAACATAAAGGGCGGATCCTTTATATGACGCGGATCTCGGCTGAATGACAGGCCCATGAGACATTGTTCTTTCCAAGGGGACCATCTGACAGTGAAAATAAATACTTTCAAGAACTTATGCAAGGGGTTGGGACGGGAAGGTGCATTCTGTACTGCAGGATCGTGGAGGCAAGTTATCCTTCCTTCTGCGCAGCTTGAAGCCAGATCTGGCTGGCCGAACGCCTGAGCTACAAGTTGGGTTGTCGAGCCGTCGAACCGCATGCCTGTGCAAAAATGGCTGTGCACGAGCTTTCTGCCGTCTGCTCGGCGGCAAATGATGATAATGCAAGTTAAAGGCACGATTTAATCATTGCAACTTCCCCGGTAACCCTTTCCCGTTCGTGTGCCGACGTGTTTCCATCAGCCAGGCGGGCGCTGAGCAGGCAGATCCTCTCTCTCCGCCCACCGTCGCAAGGGACGTCCGCGTTTGCGTCCTCCAACTTGTAGTTCGGATCTCATGGTTCAACCTGCTGCCACGACTGTCGCACGTCCATCGTGACATCAGCCACGTGATCGGGGCGTTGGTTCAGCTCACGCTTCTTCCAGACCAGGAAATCCATCCACGCTTGATGCGGATAGCGTGCCAGTGCACCTTGAGGCGCTCGACCGCTGGTGGAGCTGGTTCTGGAACGATCGCCGAACGTGTGCCCATCTTGGAGCGATCCCACGCCATGGAGAAAGTGTTCGCGAACGCGGGGAACTTGTGAATCCAATTTTGCAGCGAAGATGCACCCTGGGATTACGCTGGCCATCCGTCCAACTCCTCTTCATTAAATCTTATCGCTCCTCTTCTGTCCTCCGTCTTCTACCTCCTTTTCCTGATCATCCGCCCTTCTCCATTCGGGCACTTCCAGCACTTAAGCTGTTCGGCAAATTCGCCAGCCTCTTGAGCATCCTTCAAGAACATGAGACCATCCGCTGACCAAAACACCCCAAACCAGTAGATCACTCGAGGGTATCCTCCACGGGGACGCACAATAATATCAAACAAACACGAACTCAATTAGGGTACCCCCCGAACCGACCTGGATCTCATACCTCGGTCCTAGCATCACCGATCGGGATCGCAAATCGGGCGGCTCGCTCACATCTTAATCACTGACATGGTCAGTTAGCGTTTCGGGCGGACCGCCCCCCACCTCCTCCTCCTCCTCCTCCTCCTCCTCTTCCTCCTCCTCCTCCTGCCTCCCTCCCTCCCTCCCTCCCTCCCTCCTCATTCTCTTCACCCTCCTTCCTTGTCCTCTCTCTCTCCCTCACTCCCCCTCCTGCGACCTCCCCTATTCCACTCACCCTTCTCCGTCCCCCCTCCTTCTTCAAAATGGGGGGCATGGGTCCTGAAGGAAACGGGTACTGCACCCTGGAGTTTTTCCCGGGACGAGATCTTCATCCTGAGTCGTTTTCTGACAGTCCTGGGGCCCGTGGAAGGCCCCGAGAACCAGAGAACGGCGACAAAAACTCAGGATCCGCTTCCCTCAGGACCCGCTTCCCCCATGGCGGCCTCCTTCCATTCCATCCTTCCCTCGCCTCCTGCCTCCATCCCTCCCCGTCCCCCTTCCCCCTCCTCCGCTTCCCCCCCCAAAACGGACCGCTCCCCGAGGTGGGGCGGCAGGCTAAGCTGCGGGCAGGCCCGCGGGGAAGGCCGGCGGTCCGACGGGAAGAACAGGACGTCGCTGTGCCCGAGGCCCTCGAACAAAAAGGGCAGGTGCAGCGCCGACTGCGGCCCGGCCTCCTCCTCCTCCTCCTCCTCCTCCTCTTCCTCCTCGTCCTCCTCCTCTTCCTCCTCTTCCTCCTCCTCCTGCTCTTTTTCTTTTACCGATGCATCGGAGCGCTCGTCTGACCGCTCCACATCTAGGCCTCAGGCTAACACTCTGTAGCGATAGCCGAGACCTTGCTACTTCCCTCGGAGAGGAAACCAGCTTTGACTCTCTTGAGGGCCTTTTGTTACCCCATGTTCCCCATGTTTTCTGCAAGAGGAAGAAAAATACTTCAGTTGCTTCGAAGCTTAAGCCCCGCACGTCAAACACGCCACCGCGGGGTTCCTCGGATGCCAAAAACGTGGTTCAGTATCGAAGGCCACCAATTTATGCGGCACCTCTCCACGCGCCTCGAGAATTTGTGGAGGCCTCGATCGCGCGCAACACAGTATAAAAAAACCCTGCACGTTCACTCTGCGCAGACTCCATCACACGGCACAGGCGGCACCAGCAGCTGCCGCCAGGGCCGTACAATCATGTCCGCTAATCGCTCGAGCGGGCCGAGTCGGCGCAGACACTCGCGGCCGAATCATCAGTCTCGCCGAGTGCCGAATCGCAGCGCAATCACGACGATCCATCGTGGCCCCGGTGGTGCCGATCCACTGCGCAACGCGCTCAAGCAGCGTATGAGACTTGAATCGGAGCATCCTAACGTCACTCGGGACTCTGAAGCGGGCGGCCGCACGCTTGGCCCGGACGTCAGCCTGGTCGTTGCCAAATCTGTCACGCCTGGAAACACGCCCCGACAACACAGCCTCGGCAGGCCGATGCGCTTTGATCTTGCGCACAACCAAGCCACTCGCCGAGACCTCCGAAGTCATCTGACAGAGTCCAGAAACAACGCCCAAGAGAAGCCCGCACACTGCCAAACGCAGTCGTACGCGCAAGGCCCCTGACATACACTCCTTGAAATGCAAAATTGCTGTCGGTGACGGCCTCATTCGGCGGGCCGGCTACCTTCAGCAGTTGCACCAGCGCCGTTACCTCCGCTCCCTCGATGCCCTTAACGGGCCCAGCCCACACGCCATTCACAACGTCCTGGATCCCAATCGGACCCGACGCGAGCGCGACGATCGCCCATCCCGCAACCGACCCCTCCGCCCAGTCCCCCTCGAACACCGATCCATCAAGGTAGGCTTGCGGGGCATGGATCATGCCTAGGCCCGAGCGGCGATGCCGCGCAATCTGCTGATCAGACGGCGGCTTCCGCCCTTCAGGCAACTTGGCGCGAGCCCACAGACATCTCTCGAGCAGCAGCTCGACGGCGGGTTCGTCGACCCGACCCGTCAAAAAACGAAACTCCGCAGGTGCAGGCGGGCGCTCCGCCGCATCGCAGAAATAGTGCCAATGAAGCAAGGTGCCGACAGACTCGCACAAGAAACGCTCAGTCGGCAACAGATCCTGCTTCGAACTTCCTAAATATCGGCGGCTGTCCACGGGCGAAGACTGAGCGGATGTGCCCGCGCTGAGTATTCGTTAACTGCCGCAGTTCCTCGCATACATTTGATCGACACCTACCCGAGTTCAGCAAGGACACGAGCGGCTCCCAAACAACGCCGCCTGCCAGATGCCCCAGAGAGTCCTCCTGATATATATATATATATATATATATATATATATATATGCCAGGCAGGCATGAACCGCTCTCACCGAAATCTGCGCAACGCACCGCGGACAACCTTCCCTCGCGTAAATCGCGCCACCCTCATGCGTGACTCAACGGAACTTTTCTAAGACAGTCCAGCCCACCCGCTCCAAGGAGACCCTAATTGCCCCGAAGGGCCCTTGGACTGGGCCCAGTGCTTGATCCCGAGACAACCCGACATCGAGACCTCGAGAATCCGCGATGGCACCCAAGACTCTCGCAAAGCTCCCACGAATGTCACGATGGGCAGCAACGTGGCCCGATACACAATCTTGCTATGGCACATGAGCGCGAGGGCACAACTCTTGCCTGCAGTCCTCGGGTCGATCGCCGCAAAAGCCATGGCACGCGCAGACTCCAGTTCACCGCAATTGCACCCAGTCACAAACATGCCGCGCGAGTGGCCAGCCTCATCACCTGCACGCACAATCCGAGCAGACGCATATCTCTTCTTGGCACCTGTCCAAGGCTTCTCCGTCCGTTTCACCCTGACCCTAGCCTGCCGGATCTTCTCCGGATCTTCTCCTCCCGAACCTTCCCGTCGATGCGGCGACCTGCAGCGCAGTCAACGCCAGGATTGCGCTGGTGCCTGGCCGCCTGCGCCCCTGTCCGTCTCAACAACTGAGTCACAATGAGGGGCCTCGCCTCGCGATCATTCGATATCGCGCGCGTCTTATCTGAATGTATCGTCCAATCATGCTCCTCCAACATCCTCTGCAAGTCCTTAGTGGCCTGCCCGAGGATCACGACGCGCGCGATCTCTACCTCCTAAACGCTGCAGCAACAAATCATCGACCACGACCACCGGCATGACGGTCCTGTGCAAACGATGCACCTTGTCTTGTCCAAAGGACAGATGAGAGCTAACTTGAGCAACGCCGCCGCCCGCCCGCCCCCTGGGCGAATGGCCTGTTCCGTCGCAATCCCCTCAGACACCGCCGAGCCCAGCGCGAGGTACCGAGCCCTATAGATCCACTTGGAGCCGAAGTTGCCATGAACGATTACCTGTTCAGACAGCGGCCTCAAGAAGCCAGCGATGCTGCATCTGTTCGACGGCCTTCAAGGGGCCCAAGAGAACCTCAGCCGAGCACCAGATCTCCCGAGGCGCTCCTCTAGACTAACGTAGCTCATTCGGACCAGGCTGTCTGCTGCCGCGCCGCCCTTTTCACGCGACCTCCCAGCGCGCGCCCAGAAGCAAGATCGCTGGTTCGCCATCTCCCAAGACAGAGCCAAAGGTCTCCTTCGACGCCCTTGCACTCGGGCCACCGCACGTACGAGCGCTATCTGGCGAACTCTACCCAGTCGTTCCTGCAGACATGCAATCTTCGCACAGAGCTCGGGCCAGCACGCTGGCGCCTCGGTCGCCGCGGTTAAATCGATGAAACACCCGAGGCCTTCCTCATCGAGCTCCAACAACTGACGAGGCCGAATGGCGACCCGACACCAGACGTCACCTACAGAGTCATCGAGATCGCACGCAGCAGCCCGACGCTAGGCCCGGGGGGGCCTTACACCGAGGTCCGCGGGCCAGCTCGCGCGCTCTTGCCACTTCCCCACCTTCCTCCGTCTGGGCCACAAACAACAGTGCCACGCACTGCGGTTTGTGAACAAGAAGATGCGGGCGCCCTCGGTCGCGGGCGCACGTGGCCCAGGGCACCTTCCCGAGTAAGAGCGAACAACCCACCAGCACCAGAGCCCGCTTGGGCCGTCGCCCGCTTGCGAAGCACCTTGCCACGGCTCGTCATGTCAACCTCAGCCAACTGCGATGCGCGGTACTTCGCACTGCCCGCTGGCAACTTCAGCGCCTCCATCTCCAGACCGTCAGTCGGCGTGCGAGATAGGAGACTCAACCATGTCCCCACGCCCCCATCTGGAACGGCCGTGACTGCCGCGGGCGCCTTCTTCAGAAGCCTGCGCGCAGATGCGCGCGCGTCAGCAAGAGGCGAAGCTAAGCAAAGCTCGCAAGCTGCGGGGCCACAGCACGGCGGGCGAGGGAACTTCGGCGACAGCGCCGGCAAAACCTCCACCACCCTGGGCTCGACGCGTTTCCCTCTACCGCGCATATTCCCAGCATCCTGCCTAGGAATCTGAAATGCATCTACCCACTGCGCCCCTGCCGCCTCAACAAAGTCATGCCAAGCACGCGATGTAACCTGCCTCGAGACCACCGCCTGCGGCATCGGGGCCCTGGCATGAACCCACGCCAAATTACGACTGAATCTGGCGCATCCAGTTGGACGGACGCCAGGGAACAAGCGAGGAACAGACATGGCGCGCATCTAAGGCTCACCCACAACCGAAGCAATCTCCACGCACGCTGCAACACGTGGACTCAATGGCACCCCAGGTCGAACAGGCACCGATATAACCTGTAGCGCGCTAGATACCAAAAAGAAATCCAGCGCCCGCCCTGGGCGCAGGTGCCTTGCGGAGTAGCGGCGGTAGCAGCGTCGAACTTGCCCGCGACCCCCGCGCACTCCAGATCGGAAGGCTCGCCGTTGAAATCGCCCGCTGCGACGCGCAGTCAACCCGCGCAACAAGGGCGCGCGATGAGGGCGCAAGGGGCTTGGACGCCCATTCCGAAGCTCTTCGAGCGGGGCGCAGTCAACGAAAGTGGCCAAGGATGGGCCGAGGAGGCAAAGATGCAAGGGTCCCCTTGGGAAGGTTGCCCACCCTCACTATGCGGGTTCACTGCGATGCCCTCCGATCTTGCGGACGCGCACTGCCACGCGACGCATGATCTCCAGGGCTAGTTTAGCTGCCGCCATACCGGTCTTATCAACGATTTACACATTCGCGATGACCACGCCAAGCGCCGAGAAGCCCGAGCGCAGACAGCGTTGGGCCCTGCCGGGAACCATCGAGCATTCAACACCTTCGATCATAACCAAGCCACGCTGCTGCGAACAACGCGTGGGGAGTCCTCCACCCGCGCGGCCCTTGCGGCCAGCGACGCAGCCAGTCGCAGAAGTGAACGTGCACTCCCACCCCAAAAATCTAAGGCGCGCCGACTCCCCCTCACCTGCCTTCGACGACAAAAAAGTTTCATGAATGAAAAAACATCAGCGTCCTCCAGCAACAGCTTGCGCACCACGTCGTCGCGCGCCGCCAACCAATCGCTGATGGTAGAGGAAGCATTGCCGTTCATGCTGGCTATGCGCCAAACCTTACTTACCCCTGCCAAGTGGATGTTGACCTCGGTCGTCAGGAACACGGCCCGGCCCCGCATGGTTTGACCTTCTTGGCAGCAGCCTCCTGCAGATCACTGGTGAAGGCCTTGCGATCTCCAGGGCCCATGTGGATGTCAGCGCGCTGTAGCGCCACAAGCGCTGTACCCCTTTCTTCGTCGGAGAGCGGCGTGGATCCGCCGACGGCCGCCCCTGCCGCAGACGCCGCATCCGCGGTGAGATCCACCGCCTCGCCCACAGCCGCCATGCCTGCGGTCGCGCCGCCAGCATCGGCCGCCGCCGCTGCCGCGGGCCGCGCGCCCGCGGGCTGCATCGCCGCCGCCGCGGGCTGCACGCGGTGCGAAGCCAGCGCCTGGAGCAAGGCCGTGAGCGACGCCGCCAAGGCCAGGCCGACCTGCGTTTCCCAGCCAGGGCGCGCCGCAAGCACCAGAGCCACATTCGACGCCGCGGAAACCGCCGACGCCATTCCACCATCTGCTTGAGTTCCGCATCGAGCTCGAGCAGCCTGGACCGCGTCGAAGTGCACTGTTCAGCCGCCTTCTGCACTGCCGACCGAGCCTGCTCGAAAGCCGCCTTGGCACCCTTACACCCTAACCCAACCGCCCTGGCCATTACCACCTGACACGACCCCCATCGCCCTCACCTGGGCATTACCACCCAAACCGAGAACCGAACAGCCTAATCCAACCCCCCTTAACCCTTGCCCTTACCCGCCCCCCCAAACCCGAACCATAATACCCTAACTATAACGCCATGAGCATAACCCTAAACCCCACGTCCAAATACCACTCTAACTCTAATTCCCTAGCCCTGACCCGACTACCTTACCTCTAATCCGAATCCTAAAGCTCCTTATCCCGCACACTTCCCTGAACGCCCGAGCCGTAACCCGACCATCCTAACCCTAACCCCACTAACCGCAGACCTAACAACCTAACCCCGACGCCCTAACGCCCTAAGAGTTACACCCTAACCCTAACACTATCACCACGCCCTAGCCCTAACCCCCTATCACCCTAACCTTGCTCCCCAACCCCAACCTCCGAACCCTATCCGTAAACCTCGCCCGAACAATAACCCGAACCCCAAACTCACCCTTAACCTAAACCCGAACCCGAACTCTAGCCCTAACCCCAAGCTCTAACCGCTAACCTATGACTCTCAACCCTAATCCCTTAAACTCTGACCCCATAGCCGGCCTACGACCCTCGCCCTACCCCTACACCTAACCCTACTACCCTAACCCGAACCCCCCGACTCCCAAATCCTAACCCTGACACCCTACCCCCCCCCCCGCCCCTAACCCTTTTGAGACGCATCCCGGGCACGCATCTACCATCCTAACACTAACCCCGGTCACCCCCGAATCCCCAACCCCCAACCACCTAACCACCTAACCCTAATCCGGCTTCTTTAACCCAGACCCACTACCCAGAACACCTGCCCGAATACCCCAGGCCTAACCTTACCACCCTAACCCGAAGCCCACTGCCACTAACCCGAACGTCCGACTCCTAACCCTAACGCCCTAACCTTCCCCCCTAGCCGAAACCTAACCCTACCACCCGAATCCAAAACTTCCAATCCTTATTTCCTATAATGAAACACCCCCACATCCACACCTAGCCGGCCGATGGCAGACCCGCCGCCCTAACTTTGGGGAAAACACAAACTCAACTTTATTTCTCGCCAGCATGTCGTCGACATGCGAAGAGTGTAGCAAGACTGGGACGGACTGACCATCGCTTGGGCGTCCCCAGTGGAATGGTCGCGTCCTGCCCATCAAAGACAATACAAAGTCAACGCTGCTTTCCGTCAACATGGACTTTCTTGTCGTCGACGCTGCGCACACTGCAGCGGGAATGGGTCGCGGCGCGCGTCGCGCGCGGACGCCTGGCCAACCGTGCGCGGGACCCCCCGTCCTACCTGTCAAGAATCACCGCAACGTCGACGTTTTCCTTGCCAACATGTATTTTCTCATCGTCGGCGCTGCGAATCGCGCAGCGGGAATGGGACGCGGCGCGCATCGCGCGGGGACGCCTGCTCGTCAAGATGGGCTTTCTTATCGTCGACGCTGCGGCCCGTCGGGTTGAGGAGCTGGGCGGGCGGCGAATCATAATGTTTCAAGCAAGTGCGGTTCAAGCAAAAACCTCAGGAGACTCCCAAGACGTCGGACAAAGGCGCCCAGGAGGTCCTGGGGGGCAACAACACAAATATTGATGTTCATTTGGTGTTTGAAAAATTGTGCGGTAAGCAGTTACTTGAGTTGACAGTGTTCCAACCCGGAAGATCGATCCAAGAGGCCCTCGAGCGAATACCAGAAAACTCCCAGGACGCCCCGCGAATTCGCAAGCGGCAGTCTCCTCTCCCTCCTCAGTTTCTCCCTCTCTCCCTCTCTCCCTCCCCTCTCCTCCTCCTCCTCCTCCTCCTCCTCCTCCTCCTCCTCCTCCTCCTCCTCCTCCCCCTCCTCCCCCTCCTCCATGCGCGGCAGGAGCGAAACGATTGGCGGTGCAACACGCGTGGCTGGAATGAGACGCGGCGCAGTTCGCGCGCTGGACATGTTGTCGCCGACGATGCAACATGAGAGGCCAAAGGGGGGCGCGGCGTACATCGCGCGTTTCTCGTCGACTTTGCTCAATACGCGGCAGGAATAGGACGCAGCTCGTGTCGCACGCTGAACGTCTGAGCGCCCACGGAATAAGATGAGCGACAGGCGTCGGACGCGACGCACTTGCTTCTTATGTTGTGGGAGGGCAGGTGGGAATGGGCGGAACCCTCTGGCTCGTTCGAGCTGGCTAACTTGACCCTGGCCCTAACTCTCTAACCCGAACCCTAACACCCGAACCCGACTCCTAACCCCCCTAAACCTACCACTTTAACTCCAATCCCTTTCACCACCCTACCACTCACCCCTTCTTCTAACCCTAACCCTGACACTCTAATCCTACCTCTGTCACCCTTACCCTGGCCCTCTGACGGTATCCTTATCACCTAACCTGAACCCTACCACCCGAGCCGAACCCCCCAACCCGAACCCTAACCCGAACAACCTAATCCGAGCCCCCTAACCCTAACCCAAATAACCCTAACCCTAACACCCTACTGTAACCCGAATGCCCTTTGACTAACACCCTAACCCTAACACTTTCACCCGGCGCAGCTGGAGGCACTCCCCCCGCCCCACTGTCCGGCGCAAGGGGGGGGGGGCGACCCCCTTCCCTTTGAACAGGGCGGGTGTGTCCGAAATCCTCCCCCCCTTCCCCAGCACAAAGGGGGGGGGACGGGGTTGGGTCGGACGCCCCCCCCCCTCAAAGGAAGGAAGGGAGGGAGGGGGGTCCGAAAACACTCGCACCCTGAATGCGGGGGAGAGGGGGGTCCTGTTAGCACACGACCCCTTTACAATTATGGGGGCACCCAGCGGCGCGCATTCAAAACCAAGAGCATGTCGCAGCGCGCCTCGCAGCGTGCGATGCAGAAGAGCAAGGGCGCCTCACAAATACAAACACGCACGAGAAAACGCACGCGCAACCCACTCACACACATCAAAACACAAACACACAAACACAAAAAAAACACAAACACACACACACACACACACACACACACACACACACACACAAAAAACAAGAACACAAGCACACAAACACACACACATGCACACAAGCGCATACCTTTTTTTGCGACGCGGCCACGCGCGCGGCGCTGCGGCGGAGTCAGGTCGGGCGTAGAGCAGCGCACGCGTGCTGGGCAAATTCACGAAGTATACACACACAAACACACACACACACACTCCCTCTCTCTCACACACACACGCCCACACACCACACACGAAGACACACACACACACGTTCATGGGCAGGGCACGCTGAGGCCTCGGCGAGGCCATGCAATACAACCAACTCACTGGCAAATCGCCCGACACGTGTGCGTATCACACAGGTCTGGGCACACTTCTGCCGCGGCATCCGCGCTGCGCAGCAGCAGAAGCGCGTCACACGACCCCGATCGCTCTCGAGGTGCACAGCTCCTTCCGCCTCCAGACCAATCCCTCCCCACGAAGCGGACGTCAACAGACGCTGAGCGATCTGCAGCACCACGTCTCAACGCTCCTGCAGTGTGGGAGGCCGCGCGACTGAAAGCATACCTTCTCGGCCTTCTGGCGATGATCGAGTGTAGTATCTATTTTTATCAGTGTGACAACTGATATGTCTCCAACTGGAGACTTGCTTGTCGCATTTATTTTTTCTGGGGAGGTACATCCTTGAGCTTGCTCAGGATTCCTCAAGCACTGCTCTGGCTTGGCACACCGCCAGATGTGGTGCACCCTTCGGTGTTCGGTCCTCCCAGCCGGCCTCCCGAGCGGTCCCGACAGAACACGAAGACCCGACGAGGGCGGCCCCTCGGTGGGCACCAGGCCGGCCCACGGCCGCCTTCGAGCAGCACGGACAGATGCCACCTGCACACAAGGGCGCGCATCATCGAATCGTCGATCGAACCGCGGGCAGCCTTGCGCTCCACAGAATCGCCTCCTGAGCCAGAACGCGGCCCACAGGAGCTCAGTCGAGGCATCAGGCACGCCGTCTGGAACCTCTCGTCGAGCCCCCGCTGCCGAAAGGGGTGCTGACCTCCGAAGGCGCTGAAAACGATTGAACACCTGTGAACACCTCACCGTTCCTCCTCCTGCTCCCCTTCCCCTTCCCCTTCCCCTTCCCCTTCCACCTTCAGAACCGACCGCGAGACCAGTTCCTTCTGCCACACCTTCTCGTGCTCGTCCTCCTCTCCTCCCTCCTCCTGGTCCCGTGTCCCGAGACGGGCCTCCAGGACCCAGACTGTGAGAAACTGGCCGGCTCTATCTTGCTCGCGGCGCCAAGCGTCCTCGGAGAACGGCAGTTGGCACGAGGGAGACAGGTCCTACAGTCGCACCTAGGCCAGAAACACCTTTCGAGAATATGAGACCCTCGGCTGGCCAAAACGCTCAGAACATCCAAGGGTTCCCTCCCCAGGGCGCACAAGAACATCCAACGAGCACGAAGAACATCAGGGTACCCTCCCCGAATCGACCTCGACCTTATACCTCGGTCCGACTGTAAAAGGGACGGGTCCTGGACCCCCGGGGCCTTTCCCTGGGACCACCGTATCATCCTGGGGGGTTGTTCATGCCCCCCGAACCTGGCGACAGATCTCCTGGCTTTCTTCTCCAGGCAAGACGCAGCAAGGACGAGGATATGTTCGGGTGAAGATGGATCGGGGATCTCTGAGATCCAGCGGCTCTGGAGGGTGTCTCGGGCGCCGCGGCCTTCTCAAGGCGTTCCGGAGCGCTCTGAGAGCGTTCTGAGAGCGCTCCGGAACGGTTTCGGCCTCGTCCGGTAGCCCCGTCGGACTGGGATCCCTTTCCGAACCCACCGCCAGAGGGGGCGCCCCAACGCGCCTGGCCGGATATGGCCGGCGCCGCGTGGCTCATGCTCTCCCACGGCTGGGCGAAGTGGGGACCCCGCCAAGTGTCCTGGGGGGGGGGGTGCGAGTTCGGGGAGGAGAGCGCGGGGGGGAAGGGGAGGTGGGGAGCGCGGGAAAGAAGGGGAATCTGAGGGAAGAGGAGGAGGAGGAGGGGGGGGGGAGGAGGAGGAGGAGGAGGAGGAGGAGGAGGAGGAGGAGGAGGAGGAGGAGGAGGAGGAGGAGGAGGAGGAGGAGGAGGGGACCCAAGCATCGAGCGCCTCGGCAAAAATCGAGGCGGTCGGTTGGTCGTCACGTTGGGCCTCTGGGGGTCCGGCTGCAGATCCCAGGGCATGGGTTGGGGACGCGGGGAAGAAGGGACATCTGAGGGAGGAGGATTGGAGGCTCGGACATGGGCACTCACACCAAAACAGGGGGTTGCCTCCACCAGGGAAAGGTGCTCCTAGAGTCTGATGTCGGTGGTGATACTTGGGCCATCTGGGAAGCCAGAGTGTTGTACCACTATCACCGGAATCGGGATCATCTTCCGTCGGTGACGGCACAGCGCCGATATTGGCGTTGGTGTCAACCTCTGGGCCTCCGAGAGAAGGGGACCCAGACATCGAGAAGGGAAATCCGAGGAAGGAGGAGGAAGAGGAGGAGGAGGAGGAGGAGGAGGAGGAGGAGGGGACCTAGGCCTCGAGCGCCTCGACAAACATCGAGGCGGTCGCTGCGTCGTCGTGCTGGGCCTCTGGGCGCTGGCTGCGGGCCCCTGGGCTTGGGTCCAGAAGCCCAGGGGGCCGCGCACCGAAACAAGGAAGTGCCGGGTGCCTGGGGAAGGAGGGCAAGAAGATTACTCCGAGCTTCGTAATGAGCGTCGAGGGGGCGTCACCCCCGCCGACAGCCCCACATCGACCCTCGTCGCGGGCAGTCAGTGCGCGCCGAAGGCGCTCAGACCTCCGTCGCGGCGCGACGACGAGGCGAGGTTGACCCCCGTCGGGGGGTACCCCCCCACGCTCATTAAGAAACCCAGATTATGTCGGGGGCACGCAAACATGGATTAGCGATCCATGGATTTGGCGCGGTCGCCAAATCCATGCATCGGGGAAGGTGCCCTCCCCAAGATGCGGCCGGTGCCGCCTCGCTCGGCGGCGGGAATCCGCGATATACCATTGAAACGGGACCCATCGCTACTCCACGCCCCCTTGATCCATGTCTGCGATCGCCTGAGCATGAGAGTGAGCATGAGAGTGAGCATGGCCATACGACAAAAAACAATGAAGCGACCTGCAAGCTGAGCAAGCATATCGTCATGTCGCCCACCTGCGTCCAGAACACGACACCTGGACCCATGACTGGCCATCAAGCTTGACTACCCCATACATGGCACTCTTTGTGGGTTGAGCCTTCCAGGGTGCGGCGAGCGATCAGGCCAGGGCACCCGGGATAATGGCGATCGAAGCTGCCGCTGGCTTTCCTTACCGTTCTCCTCGCAACCAAGAGGGGATGAAGTCTGTGAATTCGCCCACCCCCGCTTGCCGCGGGTGAAAATGCGTGCGAGATAATTGGCTGTCACCCTCGCCCTTTCCCGCTCCCCCAGGGTCCAACATCTCGTTTAGGCGGGGGGTGTATCCTGGCTCCACGGCGCACCGCAGGAGACTCCGGAGGTTCCAAATCTGCCTTCCGTGGCCTCAAAGACGTTCCAAGACGGTCCCGACGGAACGATTGGCCCAAGACGCCTACGATGGCTCGAAGACGTCCCAAAAGGCCTTCAAGACGCCCCAAGAGCCTCTCCAAGATGGCCCTGAGAGCCATAAATCATGGGTTCCCGTATGTCTTTCATAGTTTCTGGGGTTATCGTCTTCTCGAGCTTCCGACGCTCCAAGACGGCCCAAGAAGCCTCGAAGACCGCCCCAAAAACTGCCCAAGAGGAACCTACGGCCCCAGGACGGCCCAAGAATGCTCCAAGACGGCCCAACTATTGGCTCAAGACGGTCAAAGATTGCCCCAAGAGAGGCTAAGAGGGAGAACATGAATCGAACATCCGATCTTTCCGCCCCAAGGGGCCCCTCAAAGGCCCCAGGAGCCCCCAAGCGGCCCCCAATAAGCCCCAAGAGGCCCAAACGATACCTCAAAACGGTCCCGAAGAAGCTTCAACACTGCCTCCAAGAAGCTTCGCTCGGCCCCCCAACTGCTCCGAAGACGCCCACATGAGTCCCCAAATAATGCACAGAGGCCTACGACGCCTCAACCGTGGACTCCCCGCCTCTTCTGGGGGTCGGCGGAATGGCGTGAGCCTCTCGAGTAAAACAAACTTGGACCGATCAACCAAGCCGCCTGCGCATGCGCTCCCATTGCACTTCGCCAAACGGCGAGCGTCCAGGGCGAATTCGTAGCACGCTGTAAAACAAGTCACATCTGACATGTTGAGAAGGGCGAGATGCTGACAAGGTTAGTGCCAAATATCAAAAACCTAAACGGCAAAAAATCTGACGGAAACGGCTCTGTGCGCCGATACCATCAACTGTCATCGCTCGCAGTCGGCATATGCCGGAACGAGTGCAAATGGTCAAACGAATGATATTGGTAATGACCTGCCTGCACATGCGAAGCGGACAAGGGGGACAGCAGAGACATCGTACGAGGAATGCTCCAACAGGTAGTGTTTGGCACGATTCACGATTGTCAGGACGCAACAATTACGTTGATCAGCGGAGTCGAACTTCCAGGAGCTGTGTTTTGGAACTCCGACTAACCTCCTTCCTCCTTTCCCTCCTCAACCTCCCCACTGGATTCCGGGGGGAACCTAGAATCCCCAGAACACTCAGAACGGCAGACCACCATTTTCATCCCCAGTCCCTCAATCAGCCCCACTCATCTCCTTCTCCACATCATCCTCCTCTTTACGCTGTACAGAAATCCGACGTCGTGATTTGCTCATGGCGTAGGCCCCCAGAGCTCTCGCGACCCCATCCCTGGGACAGGTATTTCGTCTTAGGCTATTTGTGGTCCAGGGGACTCCAAACGCCCCCCACCTTGGGGCGGAGTTCGAGGCAAACCGCATGTTGCTGATGTTTGATTGCGGCGCCACGCAACAGGAAAGTCAGGGTTAATATGCGGCCGTGCAATAGGAGGTCGGGTGAGTGGGGGGAGCCTTCTAAGACGGCAAGGGGCTTCTCAAGAAGGGCTCGGAGGCCTCTACGAAGATCTCCTAGACGGCGTGGGGCTTTCTGATGACGCCCTGGCTGTCCTGAGCCGCCACCGACCCTCAGAGGAACGTGTTCCCACCAGAATTTCAAGGCGGATCCAGTCGCGGCGACAAGGGGTCTGGAGGCCAGACCAAGGCAGAAACAACTACGAACGGCTCGAACCTCGATCCGCGAACCAAGCCTTTGAATCGGATCCTTCTCTAAATCGACTCTCAGGACCTGGCCCGCGGCGCGTTCTGGCCAGAATTTGCCGTGGCGACGAAAAGCTGCTGGGATACCCAAACAGGGCGAGAACTGTCAACATATCTCGGACATCGATCCTCGACCTACCCTCTCCCCCCTTCTACCTACCCCCTCCTCCCCCCGACTCGGGTGCACCGAAGAGGAGGCCATGAAGAGGGGGTTCGCGCATCTGAGCCCGAGGCATGTGTGCGGACGAAGGACCAAGGAACGTGCTGAGAGAAGAAGGGGCCATGATCCCCACGGAGATTTCACTGACCCGGTCATGATATCCACACACCTCTGGACCTCGCCTCCTCTTCTGGCACGCCCAAACACGGGTACGTACGGAAGAACATTGGTGCATGCCCAATAGCAGCTGTCGTCCAAAACCGACAGCGGTCGCTGATCTGCAGGCGCCCTGGTGACACCGACAACGAGCCCTGTTCAAGATGGACAGGAGCTGATTTCCTAGAGGGACAGAAAACTGCATAAACAGAATTCCTCGGAGGTCCGCGAGGAGTTCTTGGATCGGCGCTGACACCCCTCCCTGGCGCGCGAAACGCGCTTGGAGCGGCGCCGGAGGCGCCGCCAGGGGGCCCAGCGCCAATCCAACAAATCCGCGCGGACCTCCAAGAAGCAATATGCTTGGACCCTTCCTTGTTTTTCGATGTCCGCCGTCGCCCCCGGTAAGCTCCGAACCCACGTCGATGATGCCGATCGTCGGACGCCCCCGAAGGATGTCCCCCTCGCTCAGGCCAGGCGGGAGCCCGGCTGGCCAGCGTTAGGTCGGGCCTGTCCCCCATACAGGGGGTTGTTGGACGAAAAATACAAAAGACTCCAAAAATATTCAAAAGATCCCCCAAGATACTCAAAAAATAGTCCCCAGACAATTTTTTGACTATGTTTGACTGTCCCCCCTGTAGAGGGACAGGCCCGACATAAGGCCAGCGCCCCTGGGGGGCGCTGGGCGAGGCGTGCGGGCCCTGCCCCTCAGGGCGTGGGCGCGCGCCCGCGGTCCTGGGGGAGTGCCAAGAGAGGAGGGAGGATGGCAAGGGGGGAGGGGAGGGCGAGGGGGGAAGGCAAGAGGCAGAAGACGCCCCTTCTTCCCTCCCCCGCCATTTCCCCCCTGCCCCCGTGGCCCTCCTCCTCCATTCCTCCATCCCTTCACTCGTCCATGCTTCTTCTTCTTCTTCTTCCTCCTCCTCCTCCTCCTCTTCCGGCTGCCGCGACCCCAGCACCCGTCCATCTATGGGACGGGTGTCCACTGGGGTCAGGCGTCGGGCATGTGAGGATCGTCCGTACACCAGAGCCTGCTCCTCCTCCTCATCATCCTCCTCTATTCCCCATCCTCCTCCTCCTCCTCCTCCTCTCCTCCTCCTCCTCCTCTGCCTCCTCCTCCTCCTTTGCCTCTCCTCCTCCTTTCCTCCTCTCCTCCTCCCTTTCCTCCTCTTCCTCCTCCTCTTCCTCCTCCTCCTCCGCCTCTCTTCCCCTCCCCTTCCCCCTCCCTCCCCCTCCTCCTCCTCCTCCGCCTCCCCCCTTCTCCTCCTCCTTTTCCTCCTCCTTTTCCTCCTCCTTTTCCTCCTCCTTTTCCTCCTCCTTTTCCTCCTCCTCCTCCTTTTCCTCCTCCTCCTCTTTTCCCCCTCGCCGTCGCCGATGTCTCCGCCGCCGTCGCCGTCGCCGCCGTCAAGCTCCTCGGCGTCGGCCCGGAGCCTCGACGGCTTGCGCTCCCCCACGGCGCCGGCGGCGCACAGGCCCCGCAGCAACACCGGGCCGTGGCCCGAGGGGGACCGCGCGGGATGGGCGTCCGGATGGAAGGCGACGCCCGGGCCCGCGGGGGGGGCCGACGGGCCTCGGTGGGTCTGCGCTGGGGCTGAACCTAAACGGCGTTGTTCGTTTTCGTTTCGTTCTTCGTTCTTCAGAGGGCAAAGAATCCACCTGCGTAGTAACCACCCCGACACGCGAAGCCGTTCACGAAACGCCCCCACGGAAGGACTCGAACAGGGCAGGGCTGTTTAGGAAACGCCCAAGGTCGTTTAGTAAACGACAATTGTCCAGTCCGGGTGGTTTTCCCTCCCTTGATTCTGCCTCGTTTTGCCTTCGCTTCGCCATGAACGCAAAACAAAACGACACACACACACACACACACACACACACACACACACACACACACACACACACACACACACACACACACACACACACACACACACACACACACACACACACACACACACACACACACACACACACACACACACACACACACACACACACACACACACACACACACACACACACACACACACACACACACACACACACACCACACACACACAAGACGGCCCACGAGATGGCCAAGACACCGCTTGGGTCCAGCCCTGGTCTGCGCGGCCCCGACGCTGCTGGGCCACTGGCGAGCGCCTGGCGTCGTGGGCGGATCGTGGCGGCAAAATGTTTCAGCCGTGGGTCCTCGGGTGCTTCTCGAGGGGATTGGGGAGGGGGGAGGAGGAGGAGGAGGAGGAAGAGGGGGAGGAGGAGGAGGAGGAGGAGGAGGAGGAGGAGGAGGAGGAGGAGGAGGAGGAGGAGGAGGAGGAGGCGGAGGAGGAGGAGGAGGAGGAGGAGGAGGAGGAGGAGGAGGAGGAGGAGGAGGAGGAGGAGGAGGAGGAGGAGGAGGAGGGGAGGAGGAGGAGGAGGAGGAGGAGGAGGAGGAGGAGGAGGAGGAGGAGGAGGAGGAGGAGGAGGAGGAGGAGAAAGGGAGGAGGCCCCACCCAAGGAGGGTCAGGTCCCGTTGGGGCCTGCGGATGGCGCCACCTCGCTGGACCCTCCAGGCGCGCAGGCACGTGGAGGCCAGTGCGCGCCTGGCAGCACCCGCAGACGGCGCAACGGAGGAACTTGTCTCGTCGGCGGCGAGGCAGAGGCCAGTCCGCTCCGGCGTGAGGCGACTCGGGGCAACCGAACTGCGAACTGTCCAGCGTGCGGGTGGAGGCCTCCCAGATGGGGTCCGAGTAGATGGGGTCGAAGCATCGCCACTACACCGCTGACGTACCGGCGATGAAGCGGCGTGGGGAAACGCGGGCTCCACATCGACCCGCATCGTCGATGCATCGGCGATGCGGCGCGATCCTTCGACCCCATCTACTCGGACCCCATCTGGAAGGCCTAGAGCCAAAGGAAGGAAAGAAGATGAGGGCAAAGCCAAACGGAGAAACAGGAAATCTGGATTTCTGGATATGGCGACCCAGTCGGGAAAAGCTACCCACCCGCTTACCGTGCTCTCTTGGCACGTTCAGCTCTGCTGAGAACCGTGGGCCAGAGAACGCGTGCGACTCGATCTGAGCAATCAGAACAATTGCCTTCTGTCCTGCCTGGGGAGAGCAAGGGGCGGAGGAAGAGGCGCGAGGAGGAGAGGGGGCGGGGAAGGGGCCATGCAGGGCCAACCGTGCTCCAGGTCCGAGCGAAGACCCAGCACGGGAGGGCGAGGGCTGGGCAACTGGGGACACCAAAAGGCACCGATACCGCACCTCCCCAGACCTCTCCCGGGGTGCGCTCGGGCCAGACTTTCAAAGCGAATCCGGCGGTGGCGACGAGGGCCGCCCGGGAGGGCGAAGAAGGGCGAAGCGGTCGAAAGGTGGCGGTGTGTGGGCACCTTTCCCTCCTCTCGAGGAGCGGCCGCGCCCGAGAAGCGTCTGCGAAGGACCTCCGCGGACGCTCCGAGGCCCTCCGAGGCCCGCCAGGCGCCCGCGGGCCCCGGGGATGCGCCACTCGTCGTCCTCCCCCCTGCGGAGCTCGAACGCGCGGTGCAGCTCGTCGGCGCGGAGCTGCGCCTCCTGGCGGCACGGGCGGGCGGCCGGGATGGGGAACGGAAGGGGGACGACGCAGGCGACGACGAGGAGGGCGAGGCGGGAAGGAAGAAGGACGATCGTCGTGAACGTTTTGGCAAGCACAGCGTGATTGCAGAGGAGGAAGAGGGAGAAGCAGGAGAACCGAGCCTTGGGGATCTGCGTCCGCACCCCGCAGGGTCAAGGCGCCCCCTGGCCCATTCCCCCCCGCGACGGCGGGAGAGGAGGGGGCCCCCACAAGGGACGAGGTCAGTCCCGTGCTGGCCCTACTTGGAAAGCACAGGCCTCGGAACCGAGGGCGCGCGACGAAAGAAGGATGCTGAAGGGGAGGAAGCCAAAGAGGAGCTGGATCGCGAGAGGGAAGCCGACGGCGGCAGTGCGGCCGCTGCTGCCGCAGTGTGTTCGGAATCCGCTCAACTCATCTGACTCCGGAGCCCTCCATGGGGTCTGCCCTGGCTCGCTTCTCGGGCCGCGTCCGGCCGTGGTGGCGCGAGCCTCTAGGACTGCCCAGGAGAGCTCCAAAGCGACGACGACGACGAAGGAGGACGGGGCGGGGGCAGCGAAGCGGCGAGCAGCACCACTGCGCGGGACTTCCGGGCGTCTCCTGCGCGGTTGAGTTCGCCCGGGCCACCAGGTCGCTCGACTTGTAGGACCTCCGTAGTCGTCGCCGCCGCCGTCGCCGCCGTCGCTGCTGCCGCCGCCGCCGTCGCTCTCGCCGCCGCTATGGTCGTCACCATCACCGTCGTCGTTACCGGCACCGTCACCGTGACCGTAACCTGGGGGGGGGGGAGGGGTGTGTGACACCACCGCCTGTCCCCCATCGGCTGCACGACTCCGACGGGCAGCTCTCAGCCGCAGCGTCCGCGAAGCGGGCGCCGGGGGTCGCCGGCGCGCGCCGTGGAGACTGTTATGATTGCGAAGTGTGAAATATGCGCGTTGGCGATGATTGGACGACGACCGCGTGATGAAGATCGGGCTTCACATCGAGCCGCATCGCCGATGCCTCGTCGAGGCGGCGCGATCCTCTGGCCCCATCTGCTCGGACCCCGTCTGGGATTAGGTCGGGCATGTCCTCCTACAGGCGGAGTTTGGAAGAGAAATACAAATGTCACCCAAAATATTTGAAACATGCTCAAACTAGAAACATCGTCCACCATTATCCCTCCTGCAGAGGGACAGGCCCGACTTACGGCTGGCTCCCCAGGGGACCAGCGCGCGCTGGACTTCAGCGAGCCGGGGACGGAGGACCCGCTGCTGCCCAGGGATGCGGTGGGCGCCACGAAGAGCTCCTGAGGATCGCAAAACCATGTGCCTGTCCAGGAGTCGGGGGCGCCTGAGAGGGGGGTTCGCAAATCGTGGCCCGAGGCACGTGCGCGGCCCGAGGGGGACCAGGGGACGTGTTGGAATCAGACGAGGGGGCCATGAGACCTCGGGAGATCGCATGGCCACGGCCTTGACATCCGCCCCAGAATCATCACCCCCCTCTGGCCGCCCCCGGAAAAGCCGAGGCCGATCGCAGATCGACCGGGCCTCTTGCAGGAGTCGACCAGGTCGGATCGAACCCTACCCGTCGAGGGGGGCGGCCGCTCTTCGTGGGTGTGCCGCCCCATCGACCGGCGGAGCACACGGCCATTCGCACGCGTCACCGAAGCGATCGAGCCGAGGGCAGCACTGTAAGCCACGGGGACGGTCGGCCCCCCCCTCCCCCTACACCACACATTTTGTCCCTCCTCCTCATCCTCCTCCTCGTCCTCGTCCTCGACCTCGTCGTGCTCCTCCTCCTCCTCCTCCTCCTCCTCCTGGTCCTCCTCCTCCTCGTCCTCGTCCTCCTCCTCCTCCTGCTTCTCCTGCTCCTCCTGCTCCTCCTGCTCCTCCTCCTCCTCCTCCTCCTCCTCCTCCTCCTCCCCCTCCCTGTGCTCCTCCCTGTGTCCCTCCTCCTCATCCTCCTCCTCGTCCTCGTCCTCGTCCTCGACCTCGTCGTGCTCCTCCTCCTCCTCCTCCTCCTCCTCCTCCTCCTCCTCTCGTCCTCGTCCTCCTCGTCCTCCTCCTCCTCCTCCTCCTCCTCCTCCTTCCTCCTCCTCCTCCTCCTCCTCTCCGTCCTTTCTCCTTTCCTTTCCTCCTCTCCTCCTTCCTCCCCTCCTCCTCCTCCCCTCCTCCTCCCCTCCCTGTGCTCCTCCTCCTCCTCCTCCTCCTCCTCTCCTCCTCCTCCTCCTCCTCCTCCCCTCCTCTTCCTCTCTCCTCCTCCTCGACCACCTCCTCCCCTCCTCCTCCCCCTCTACTTCCTCCTCCTCCTCCTCCTCTCCTCCTCCTCCTCCTCCTCCTCCTCTGTTTTCTTATTTTCTTCTGATTATCAACATTATTATGATTATTATTCGTATTAATAGTGTTGTTATTATTCTTAGTATTCGTTATTATTATTATTATTATTATTATGATTATGATTATTATTATTATCATTATTACTACTATCATTATTACTATTATTATTATGAGTAGTATTTTTTTTTTAATATTATTATTAGTATTAATATTAGTATTATTATTAGTAGTATTAGTATTATTATTCGTAATATTAGTATTATTATTAGTAGTATTAATATCAGTATTATTGTCATTGGTATCAGCATTATTATTATTAGCATCATTACTACTATTAGTTTTATAATTATTATCATCATTATTATTACTATTATTATTATTATTATTATGACTCGTACTATACGAAGTATTATGATTATTATTATTATGCTCAGTATTATTAGTATTCGTCTTATTATTCTCATTATTATTCTGATTCGTCTTCTTCTTCTGATTATTTTTCTTCTTATTATGCTTCTGCTTCTTCTTCTCCTCCTTCCTCCTCCTCCTCCTCCTCCTCCTCCACCTCCTCCTCCTCCTCCTCCTCCTCCTCCACCTCCTCCCCCTCCTCCTCCTCCTCCTCCTCCTCCTCCTCCTCCTCCTCCTCCTCCTCCTCCTCCTCCTCCTCCTCCTCCTCCTCTCTCTCCTCCTCCTCCTCCTCCTCCTCCTCCTCCTCCTCCTCCTCCTCCTCCTCCTGGTCGGCCTGCGGCGAGCTGGATCCAGCAAGCTGCTGGCGACACACAAGAAACGATTTACGCACACAGGAACTGGAGAGCAGGCGCGCTGATGAGGAGGGCCTCGGGACGGCTTGTTCGGGCCGCCCTCAAAGCATGACCCCCCCTCCCCACACCACCTCACACCCTGAGGGCGGGCCTCGCCGTCGATGTGGCTCCCGTTGCCTCCGGGAGGTCCTCGCTGACGTTCGTCTGGACAAAGGCTCGCGTCGCGCCCCGACTCTCCCATGAGAGGCGCGCGCCGCAGGCTCGACGGGAGGGGGCCGACGAGGGCCCGAAGAGCGGACGGGCACGAGGGCACGAAAAACGGCACTGGCCGACCTAAACACCCGAACCGGGCCCCGGTACTCCCCGAACAATGTTTGCACTTAAGGTCTCTCACTTCTGTTCTCAGGCAGTTGGGCCTGTTTGTCGGTTTCGCGGCTATGTAACCGCCGTCGCCGCCTCGACGCCGCCCGTCGTCTGGTCTTGTCTGTCGGTTTTGTTGCCTCGTCGTCGCCCGTCGTTTGGGCTTTGTTGTGCATTGCGGTCGATTGGTCACGTCGGTTCTTCTCTCTAAAAAAGAATTCGGATCCGTCACCCTCCCGGGGCCACACTTCTGCGCCTCCCCAGGGAATGTGCAATTTACGTGTGATGTTGTACCCTCGTTCGTTCTAGTGACAAATCCATATGGTCCCAGCCAAGCCTGTATGGCCCCCTCCCCCATCTTCCCCTGCTAAACATGCAATGCGCGCGCATGTTTTCATCACGGATTGCGCACGCGCGCGTCGTCGCGCGCGCATCCCGAACTCTCCCAATGACCCGTTTCGTAGGGATTTCGAGAACAAAAGTGTCTTTAACACCAAACCTGCGCTCGCGCTCGTGCCAAGTCAAAAAACAAGCATGTTTCTCAACATTCTCATCGGATGCGACACAACGTGCCCCTCGGGCGTGCATGTCGACATCACTCGAAAACCCTTGCGCGCGTGCTCTCGCAAGCGACCCGTGAAACACGAGACAAAAGGCACAACCGCGCGTCGACGCGCGCGCAAATCCAAATTCTCCAACAACCTCAGGCTTAGCTGAAAGTTCGAAATCCAGCGCCCGAAAAACGTATAAACAACCTGCTCGCGTTCCTGCCAAGTCTGCACAAAACCATACAACAATAAAGCGTCTGCATCAAATGCTACCCGCCGTGCTTCTCGCGCGCATGCCACAATCATTTGAACGCCCTTGCGCATGTGCCGGGGTGCACGATGCTTGTCAAGTAAACCCTTGCGGGCCACTCGAGCGCGTCTAATGCGCGCCCATGTCGAAATCATTCCAAAACCGCCATCACCGACGCGAAAGCACCATTGTCATCATCGACGCGAAAGCACCACTGTCATCACCGACGCGAGGGCACCACCACCGTCGTCGTCATCGGCGTGACCAGCGTCGGCGCCGCCATTGCTCTTGCAGTCGTCATTGTCACAATCGTCACCAACGTCGCTAATTTCATCATCGTGTTTGCCGGTGCCGGCATCGCCATGAAGCCGCACCCGCCCGAATCACCGACTGGCACGGAAGTGCCCGCGCGTCAGCGCGGCCTCGGAAACGCGCTGGGAAGTTCCCAGCGGTCAACGCAATCGCGTTCGCGTCGGCCGCGCCAGACTAGCGGGCCGCTCTGCGCGCGAGCCTGCGCGCGCTAGCGCGACCGCAGCGATGCGCCGACCAACGTCAAGCAGCCATCGCAATCGCCGCCGCATGGGTTTTGCAAACCAAGTTGCGGGGGGGCGCGCGGGGCCTTTGCGCGGGAGTGGCGGTGGGGGGGGGGGGGTCAACGCGCGAGAAAATCAAAAACAATCGCACCACGTAGACTGGACCACATAGATAGAACAACGAATATTTGACCACATAGGTACTACGTCGGTTGCACCACATTTGTTCAACATAGGCTATGCTTCCTGAGAAGATGGACTCTGCCCCCCGGGGCCTATCGACCCCATTTGTCGCTTTGCAATGTACATATGATTCTGCCCCATCGCCCACCGCATATGCACTCATACCATTCCAGCCCACACGGTATCGACCCCCCCCCTCATCCTACGCAGGAAAGATCATGCGCGGCACTGTTTGATCGCGCGTCGCAAGTTTTGAAACATCATGTGCAACAAAAACTGGGCGAAGTGCACGCGCGCGCGTCGTCGCGCGGGCATGCCACAATCCTCAACAAACCTTCGGCTTTGTAAAGAAGTCAACATCGAGTGTCCAAGGAACAAACTAAAACACATGGTTTCGCAACGCGGATCTTCAGACAAAAGCTGGCGCGCGCGCTCTTGCGAACTCCGAGGAAGTCCATAGGTTTCCAACCTATTCAGAACTTGCTACCAGACGGGCTTCGCGCGCGAGAATCCTTTGCGGCGCAGGCGACGAAGTGCATGCGCGCGCGTCGTCGCGCGCGCGTGCCAGAGTCCGTCAAAAACCGTCGGTGTCGTCGCAATTTCAAACCGAGTGTCCAAAACACATGCGAAAATACCTGGCTTCGCAACATCAGTTTGCAAAACTACACGCGTGGAATTCTGCAGAAGGGCCTCTGCCGCCGCGCGCCGACATCATTCGCAGGCCCTCTGCGCGCGCGCGGGGGGGGGGGTCGCGAACCGCGCCCGAGAATACCGCGTGGGCCGCTCTCGCGCGTCGGCCGCGGTCGCATGTCGAACCCTTTCCAAAACCTTCATCGCCGACGTTAGGGCGCCGAAATCGCCATCGGCGCGATCAGCATGGGAGCCCGCCCTGGCCGCGCCGTCGTCGCCGTCGACATCGCCGCCCGCGTCGCCACTATCATCGCCGTGTCTACCGTTGTTGACATTGCCTTGGTACCGCGCCCGCCCAAGTCGCCGACTCGCACTGAAGTGCCCGCTTGGATGCGCCCAGCGGTCAGCGACGCCGCGGCCGCGTCGGCCGCGCCAGACTACTCGGCCCCAGCGCGCGCGCCTGGGCCGGCGCGGCCGCGGACGTGGACCGGCCAACGTCGAGCGCTCATCGCAACAGCCGCCGCATGGGTTTTGCAAAGCAAGTGGCGGGTGGGCGGGCGGGATGAATGCGCGAGCAGTGGAGGTGGCCGAGCGCGGCGCAGGGTCGCACATTGCACCAAACATAATTTCTTTGCACCAAGTGGATTGCACCACATACGTAAATTGCTATGATTGCAAATATCGCGCCACATATATTCGCCTGTCCTAGAAGAGCATAGACTCGACCCTCCCCCCAATATTATCGACGCCCCTTTTCGCATTGCAACTTACGTGTCGTTTTGCCCCACCGCCCATGCTAAATCTGACCTCGTGCCACCCCCAGCCAGGCCTGCGCCGACCCCCCGCCGTCATCCTCTGCAACGAATGCTACGCGCGCGCCTGTTTCACCAAAACTCATCAGTTTGCAAGGATCCCTGTGAACAGAACAGCATGAAGTGCGCACGCGCGCGACGTCGCGCGCGCGTGCCAAAATCCTTCAACAACCATCGATCTCGGAAGAATTGCGCGAGACCTGTGCAACTCGCACGACGAAGCGCGCGCGCGTCGTCGCGCGCGCGCGTGCCGAAATCATTTTCTTTTGTTTTGTTTTTCCGTGTGTTTGGTCTTTTTTTGTTAAATAATGATAATAATAATAAAAACGTTGGTGTGGTAGCGATTTCAAAACGGAGTGTCCAGGCCACATAAAACATCTGGTTTCGCAACGTCAATTTTCACAAAAACTTGCGCGCGCTCTCTTGCGATTTTTTCGGCCTGTCGCGACGCATGCCGAAATCATTCGAGCGCCATTGCGCGCGTGGTGGTGAGGGGCGCGATCAATGTCAAATATTTACATGCGGCTAATCTCGCGCGCCGGCCGCGCGCGCATGTCGAACTCCTTCCAAAACCTTCATCACCGACGCGGAGGCGCCGTCATCGTCGACGGCGTGATCAGCAGCGGGGCCGCCATTGGTCTTGCCGCCGTCGTTGTCAACATCGTCACCATCGTTACTGCCATTATCATTATCGTGTCTACTGTTGTCGACGTTGCCATGATACCGCGTCCGCCCAAATCACCGACTCGCACGGAAGTGGCCGCTGGGATGCGCCGTGCGGTCAGCGCCACTGCGGCCGCGTCGGCCGCGCCAAACTAATTGGCCGCTGTGCGCGCGAGCATGCGCGGGCTAGCGCGGCCGCAGAGATGCACCAGCCAATGCCATGCACTCATCGCAATCGCCGCCGCGTGGATTTCGCAAACCAAATTACGGGTGGGTGGGCGGGATGCTTTCAAGAGCATGGGAGGTGGTCAAGCACGGTGCAGGGTAGTCAATTCTCCTTTCTAAAAACAAAATAGACTCTACCCCCCCCCCCGGCGTTCGCCGCCCCCCTTACGGGTATGTAAACCATGTATGATTCTGACCACATGTCCATCCTAAATATGAATGTACAATGTCCCGGGGGAACCGGTATCGGCCCCCCTGAGGTTCCCTTGTACAAATCAATGCGCGGGGACATCGTTCGTTCTAACATAACAGATGTGCACGAATCCCTTGCAAAACAATGGGGCGAAGTGCACACGCGCGCGTTGTCGCGCGCACATGCCGAAATTCTTCAAAAACCTTCGGTGCCGGAAGGATTTCGCAATTGAGTTCCCCAAAAACATACAACAACACATGGTTTCGCAACACTGATGTGTTAAAAAGTTTACGCGCGAGCTCTTGCGAAATCTTAAGAAAACCATTGCTTTTTCAGGATGCACGCAACATGCTACCGAACGGGCTTCTCGCGCGCGCATGTCGAAATCTGTCGAACGCCCTTGCGCGTGTGCCGTCGCGAGAACCCTCTGCAAAATTTGTTGACGCAGTGCAGACGCGCGCGTCGTCACGCTCGTATGCCGAAATCTTTCAAAACCCATCGGTTTCGGAAGGATTTCAAAATCGTGTGTCCAACAAACATACAAAAACATAAGGTTTCGCAACACGGATTTTCAACACAAGCGTGCGCGCGCGATCTTGCGTCGTCGTCGTCGTCGCCGTCCTCCCTCCTCCCGCGTCGTCGTCGTCGTCGTCGTCGTCGCCTACGGCGTCCTCTGTCTTTCCTCATGTTCGTCGTCGTCGTCCTCTTTGGCGTCGTGGTCGTTTCCGTCGTCGTTGTCGCCGTGGTCGTCCTTCCTCCTCCTCCCTCGTCGTCGTCGTCGTCCGTCGTCGGCGTCTCGTCGTCGTCCCTCCTATTTCGTCGCCGTCGTCGTCGTTGTCGTCGTCGTCGTCTTCCCTCCTCCCTCGTCGTTGTCGTCGTCGGCGTCGCTGTCCTTCCTCCTTCTTCGTCGTTCGCGTCGTCGCCGTTCTCCCTCCTTCCTCGTCGGTGTCGTCGTTGTCGTCGTTGTCGCCGTCGTCGTCCTCCCTCCTCCCTCGTCGTCGTCCTCGTTGGCGACGTCGTCGTCGTCTTCGTCGTCGCCGTCGGCGTCGGCGTCGTCGTCGTCGTCGTCGTCGACGTCGGCGTCGCCGTCGTCGCCGTCGTCGTCGTCGTCGTCGTCGTCGTCGTCGCCGGAGTCGTTGACGTCGTCGTCGTCGTCGTCGGTGTCGTCGTTGTCGTCGTCGGCGTCGTCATCGTCGTCGGCGTTGTCATCGTCGTCGTCGTCGGCGTCGGCGGCGTCGTCGTCGTCGGTGTCGTCGTCGTCGTCGTTGTCGGAGTCGACGAAGTCGTTGGAGACGTCGTCGGTGTCGTCGTAGTCGTTGTCGACGGCGTCGTCGTCGTCGTTGTCGTTGTCGTCGTCGGCGTCGCTGTCGTTACCAAGTGCCAGTTGGTTCCCACCGTCACGGTCTTAAGAGATTTTGCAAACCAAGCTGCGGGTGGGTGGGTGGGATGTTTGCAAGAGCGCGGGATGTGTCAACTGGTTTGTTAAAATCAATTGCACACCATAGATCGCACCACACATATTAGATTGCACCACGTCTATTGCTCCACATAGATTGCTCGAAGCACACTATTTGGAACCGACGCTGGCTAACACTGTTTTGATGTCGTGTCGGTAAGCTGTTGTTACCTGGGGCGTGGGCGGGGGGGTCCAGGTAACGGTAACGCTCGGGCGCGGAGAGCACGCAAGAGCCGCAGCAGACCTGCGAGCAACACAACATGCCTTCGGGCCCTGTCCGGGCTATCCCCACGTACGATCGCTACCGTTGCGGAGGGGGGGGAGGCGGGTAACGACAGCTACGCGCGCCAGAGGAAAGAGACACAATCTCCCCAGAACCTCAAAGGGGCATAAGCTCGCGAGCTCCTCGCTGGGATCGATGCCCAGGAGCAGAGAGAGGATCAGCAAACAGCCCCTCTGCGATGCGGCGATGTCGTGGGCGCCGAAGGCCTCCAAGTTCCGCTGCAGGGACTCGTCCGCCACCGCGCTCTCCTCGCCCCAGGCCCGGCTGGCCACCCTCGGCGCTCTGCTCTTTAGAGCACCGAGGGGGAGCGGGGCCACCGTCGGGATCCCAGGGAAAGATCAAGTATCAGGTCGGGCACGTCCTCCTACAAGCAGATTGTGGAAGACAAATAAACAAACACAAATAATCAAACGTACTCAAAAGAACACGGACAATCGACACCAGACTACTGTTTAAATGGTTATTGGACATTTTTCCTGTAGAGGAACACGCCCGACTTAGATCACGCAGGGCCTCCAGAGGCCGAACACACAGCCAAGATCGGCCGATCCTGCGCCGCCTGGGCTATCCTGCTGTCGTCTGGGGGTGGTCATAGTTCCGTACTACAAATCCCCCAGCTCCAGTTTTCCAAGGCGCCTGTTGGATCTGGTTTCAATCGAAAGGTTTCTTCAAACCGACGCTCAGAGGGGGTCCGGTTTAGTAGGGTGCCTTCGCATGCTCTTTCATCTGCTCAAATTGGTGCAGATGTTCGCATGCAGATTCGTTTTCGTGGCCACCGCTTTGAGAGTCATCATCACCACCTCCATCGTCACACCATCATCACAATCACCAACAACATCGTTATCATCATCATCATCATCATCATCATCATCATCATCATCATCATCATCATCATCATCATCATCATCATGCTCATCATCATCATCATCATCATCAGCATCATCATCATCATCGTAATCATCGTAACCAGCATCGCCGTCACCATAATCATCACAATCATTACTATCTTCATTCTCGCAATGCCATCCTTTGCCATCGCTTTCACCAACGCGGCCGACACCGTGAATTACACATGCAATTTCGCAAAAGGGGTCCGGAATAGCAGGGCCCCCTCCTTTCAAGGGACGTCCAGACCATTGAGTTGCAGTGGAAGGGGTGATTCGGTTTTATGAGGGGGAGCGCTTACGAGGGATTGCGGGCCTGCTGAATCGCTCCTCGGCCCCTGGCCCTTCGCGCGGCCAGCTGGACACGGACCTGACCGATCGATCCCCCCCTCTCCCCAGTCCGCTCAGAGTTGGTTTCAGATTGGACAGCCCGCCCAAGGCCCCGAATCTCCATGGTGCGAGGCCAATTTTCATACACCACCACCGCCCGCAACAGTAATTGATCGCAAAAAGGGTTAGGGGCAGGGTCATGCCAGACGACGCTGCGACGCCACAGTGAAAAGGAGCGCGGCGCAGTTCGCAGGCGCCGTGGCATGGGGAGCTCCTGAAGCAGAAACAACACTTCTTGGTGGTGGTGTGTAAGAATCGCTCCTCTTGGTAATCAAAATTCATACACCACCACCGCGCGAACTTTGATGAAGTCTGTTCCGAACCTTAGAGAGAGGGGGCCAGCCCGGTTGGCGTTGGCGGCGGGAGGAGGACTGCGGGCATTTCACCAGAGCAAAATTGCACCAAATCGTATCGTAGATTATTCTCGATCTTGGTGGTGGTAGTCATACACTGTGCTCGGACATGGTCAGACAGAAGGGCAGCTGGCCTCCAAATCGGCTTTGAATCGCCAGGTGGCGTGTGGGGCTCGGGATCTGGCAGGTGAGCGACGATACAAAACGGGCCATACGCGAGATGGCATACCGACCTTACGCGGTGGCTTACGCGGGCCGCCGGCGCGGCACGCTACGTTGGAAACGAGGGCGCTTACGCGCGACCTTACGCGGGGAGCTTACGCGCGAATGTCGGCGCAGCCGACCCCGTTTTGTTGCGTCGCTCAGGTGGTCTCCTGGGCAAGCGCGAGCAGCGGGCTCAGACTTGAGACCATCTCTGCGACCTCCTGCCTGAAGGAATTGAGGCTGCCGGCGCGAGCACGCTGCCCAGACCTTCGCGCCCCCTGGCGCACGGCGTACAGCATCGCTGCCAGGGACACGAAGAAGGGCGAGGTCACGCAGACAGCCAAAAACACCCAGGAGGGGTCCTCCCTCGCGCTGTCGATCGGGTACGTGGGGGCGTCCGAGAACGCGATGCCGGCAACAACAGTCACAGCGAAAGCGCCGGTAGTGATAGCATCTGCTAGTGTGTGGCCATAGTACTTCCACGGGCTCAGATACAGTACAGCTGACTGGTAGCAGAGGCATGTGATGACGATCAGTATGGCGCCCACGAAAGGCTTGTCTGGGGCAAAGACAGGTGCTAACGTCAATATCAGATTACGCGTCAAGAGAGGCACGCCCCAGAAGTACACATCTGGCCGGAAACGGCCCACGAGGAAACCGAGGCGGGTCTCGGCCCAAGGGAAGCTTGGGCTCTTGATCGTGAGGTACACAAACGCAGAGTATGTGCCCAAGACGAAGAGCACAAAGCTGATGGCGGCGGCGGGTAAAATGGTGCTGTTCCACTCAGACTCGAAACAAAGGAGCGACGGAATCGCGCGCATGGACGAGGCCTTGCCCCCTGGGTGGGAGTAGCAATTCACGGCGTTGGAAGTGTGAGTTGCGAGGGGAACGAATGCAAGGCTCCCTATGAACCCCCAGGCGCTGTACAAGCAATCGATGGAGCGCAAACGCCTTCTGAGTGGCGGAATCGCCCGGCTTATGCAGAACAGTCCACTTGTAACCAGCACCGCTGCAGGCACCATCACCAACTTTGGCAGAAATCGCGCGACAGGGGATGGCTTCCAATAACAATCCAGCGACAAGTGGCCTTCGTCGAGCGCTGCAAGCCTGGACACCTCGAAGACGGACGCCCTCATGGAGTCTGGCCACGCCACTGCGAGCGCCTCTAAGATGTTGTGAAGCTGCAAGTAGGTGATCATGATGCCGCCACTGGCTGTCAACGCGTCCACCAGCCTAAGGTGAATCTGGTACGGATTCCGGCCAACCCACAGGAACGCCCCGCAGCCGCTCAGGAACAGGATGGCACCCGCCACCATGGCCACTCCCCCTTGGACTCCGCTCTCGCTGCAGGGCGCGCACTCCCCGTTCTCTCGCGAAAAGCCGACCGCACACTCGGCGCACACGAGCCCAGTGTGACCTGGTGGGCACTCGTTGGGCTGCATGGAACCTGTTGGCGGCGCGCACAGAAGGGAATAGGGGGAACGGAAGAATAAACAACTGCATACGTAACCACAAACTTCTGGCGCTCCGCGCGGATTTGTTGGATCCGCGCCAGACCCCCCCTCCCCGGCGTGCGGAGCGCGCCCGGGAGCGCCAAAAGTTGACTCTGTGGTCGTTTTTTCTTCGCCGAGGGAGGCGGGACGGCTTCTCAGGCGGAGGCTGCCTCGCAGAGGGCGCCGGCCCTACGTCTAGAGACAAGGCCCGCGCCTTCCACGAAGCAGCCCGCCGCCCGCCGCCCGCCTCCCGCCGCCCGCCGCCCTCCGCCCTCCGCCCTCCGCCCCCCGCCCTCCGCCCCCCGCCCTCCGCCCTCCGCCCTCCGCCCTCCGCCCTCCGCCCTCCGCCCTCCGCCCTCCGCCCTCCGCCCGCCTCCTCCCAGGGAGGCCTCCCCCCGTCTCCCCCTGCGCCCCGCTGCGCGTGGCCGAGCCTGGGCAGTCGGCGGTCGACGCGCACCGGTACGGCTCGGGTGCGCGCGCATGGGCTCCCGCACGCCCAGCGGCGCCCTGCTCCGTCTCCCCGGCGAGCAGGAAGAAGCCGGGCGGAGCGCGCACCTCCGGGGGCGTCCAAGAGGGGGGTTCGCAAAGCATGGCGCGAGGGACGTATTGAAATAAGGGGAGAGACCATGAGATCTGGGGAGGTATCTGACCCCCCCCAAGTCATTCCCCGCCCCTTGGACGCCCCCGAGAGCACCTCCGTCTGCTCCACACCACCGGGGCAGGTGGCACCGATAGCGGAGCACTCCGCGCAAGAGCCGTCACCCAACAGCAGCCAGCCGGCTCCGCACAGACAAGCCTCCCGCGAGTCGCTCAGCGGCGAGAACGTGCTCCTTCCAGCGGGGCAGGATGAGCAGGAAGTGGCCCCAGGCTGTGCCGAGTAGGACCCTATTTGAAGAACAAGAAACTATGAACACAAACTCTCGGAGGTCCGCGTAGATTTCGTAGATGTGCAGTGGACCCCATTCCCTGGCGTGCGGAGCGCGCCCCAGGGGCAGGGCCAAAGGCCCACTTCGGGGGCCCCGCGCCACTCCGGAAAACCCGCGCGGACCCTCGGAAATAGAAGTCTCTGTCTTTTCCTATCCTCCGACCTATGTCGCACACCTTGCACTCGCCGCGCCCCTGGGTGCCAGCATAGCGGCCTGGCGGGCAGTCCACGCAGCTTTCGCTGCCCAGCGCCACAGCGCTGCGCCCGGCAGCGCACGGGGCGCAAGCGGCGGCGCCGGCCTCCGCGTAGAGGCCCGCCTCGCAAGACAGGCAGCCGCTCGCGGACGCGAGGCCGCGGGTGGCGGAACTCTTCCCCGCGGGGCAGGAGACGCAATCGCTTGGGCCGAGCGCGCCGGCTGCGGGGTTGAAAGAGCCCGGTCCACAAGGCGTGCACGTGGAGGGGTCCGGAGAGGCGCTGCCGCATGGCTCCGGACAAGCGCTGTAGTAGGCGTCGGCGCAGTCGGCAGTGGTCAAGTTGGTCTCGTAGGTGCCTGGCTCGCACACAGACCCGCACTGGAGCGAGCCGTCGCCTAGGTAGATATCTATGCCTACCATCGCTGGGTCCCCACTGGACGGGTCAGCAGCGTTGGAATCGAAGAAGACGCCCTCCAATTCCACCGTCGAGGAGTCCTCGATGGACAGACCGGCCGCGAAGCCCCGCCGTGTCACTGCCACGTTTCCAGAGACTGTGCAGCGGCTGGCCTCCACGTTGGCCTTGCGGAAGGATGCGCCACCCCCAATATCGGCAACGTTGTTCGACAACGTGGTGTTCCACATCCTCAGGTTATGTTGTTCCCATCCTACTTAAAGACCACATCTCAGAAATAACTTCGAGCACCCGGAAAAGTGTCAAGAGAGTGTCGAAACAGTGTCGGGCGAATGTCTCTCCAGGGCCCGACCCGCGAAAACCCTTGAGTTTCGGTACTTTTTGGGGCGCTCGGAATTCTTCCTGGTGATCAAGGCTAGAGTAGGTTGGAGCATCATGATCCTCAGGAAAGCCTTGCTGACGGAGATGCCGCCTCCTCTGTTCTCCGTGGCGAGCCCTGCACTGTTGCTGTCCACCACCGAGTCGGAGATGTCCACGTAGACCTGGCGGTTGTTGCTGGTGCCCGCGACGGAGATACCGCCGCCGTCGTAAGACGCACTGTTCCATGATATGTTGACGTTGATAAACCAGGCGAACGTGGATGGCTTCGTAAAGTAGTCACCCGCTTCTGAGGCCTTGAGGTGGACCGCCCCGCCGATCTCTGCGGTGTTGTCGATGAAGAGGCTGTCGAGAACAAGGATGCTGTTATCTCCCTCCGCTGCGATGGCACCTCCGCCAGTGGTGCAGGGCATCATCCAAGACGGTGTCTCTGTCACTTCGCCAGTCCCGCTCCGGAACCAATACGTGTACGGCAGCCTCACAGGGTCCAAAACATTGTATCTCCCGTGCACCCCTCCTCTCCCCTTCAACGCCCTCTTCCCCTCCTCTTCCATGGCGTTGAGAATGGAGTGCCTATTTATGGAGCCAGGAGCCTGTCTCCATCGTCGCACGCGTCGCTATTCCATCTCAGACAGGGCGGACCCCACGTACCCCCAAAGCCTCCATTGCCATCCGTGGCTCGCAAGTGAGACTCCAGCACGCCAAATCCGACGCCGTCCGTGCCCTCACGCATGCAGCCTCCTGCCTTGGTGCAGGAGTTGAAATACTTGAACCTCTCGGTCCCGCTGGCGCCACCCTGGGTGAACTCCGTGCCGTCCTGGTCGTAGACCGTGCCCATGGTGTAGAAGCCGTGCTGTGTGTCGCGGTCGACCCACGGCATGCAGTTGCGCGTCTGGTCCCAGCCGCACCAGGGCCCGAGCTGCACGAAGCGCACCCAATCGCCAGTGCTCCCGCGCTTCAGCAAAAACTCGTCGCCGATCTGCGGATCCAAGCCCGTGTGCGTCCAATTGCGCGCGTACGCAGCCGCGTCGGAGGGGCTCCCGGCGGCGAGGTCGTGCGCGAAGGGGCTAGCGGAGCCCGGGTAGTCCACGTCCTCGGTCGAGCCGGGCATCCCGGGGCAGCCGTGCAGGGTGGGCACGGTGGTGCAATTGAACTGCTCGATGACATCCACCTGCGACAAGAGCAGCATCCAGCCGCCGCCATCGGTGTCTCCTGAGCCGTCCAGGAGTCCAGGGGCAGTGCAATGGGGGAGGTGCGGCAACTTCTGTGGTTTCTGACACCGCCTACACCGCTCAATCTTGAACGACGTCCGCCCTCGGAGGTCCCCACGGGCTATCGGCCATAGCGGCTGTATGGACTTTGCGCCATGGGTGGCGTTTCAGCTGGCCTGAAGACCGACACGAGCCCCCGAATGGTCGCGCTGGCGGAGGAGGAGGAGGAGGAGGGAGGAAGAGGAGGAGAAGGAGGAGGGAGGAAGAGGAGGAGGTGGAGGAGGAGGAGGAGGAGGAGCTCGCGCTGGCGTCGCCGCGTCGACGGAGCGAGTGTGCCGTGGGGCAGAGGAGACGCTGGCGTCGGCCTCCCTGCAGGGGGTTATGGATGATGAGGACGACGGGTCGGAGCAGGGGGGAGGGGACGGCCACGGGAGGAGACAACGATGACGAGGTGCAGGCGGGGGAGGAGGAGGAGGATGAGAATGACGGTCTCTGGCCATACTCCTAGCACCCACCACTGATGCTGCAATACGCCCTCCCTGTCCCGAGGTCCTCCCCCAGAAGGCGCCGCACGTGTTTTCTCTCTACGGCGAGCACCCTCCGCGAAAGTGAGAAAACCATGGACCTGCACTGCAAGAGTTCTGCACAGTTGGAAATGAGTATCAACGGTCATGCTAGCATAAATGCACATCGAACTCCGCAGCGCAACGAGTTTGAGCGGAATCGCCGTCAATCCACCAACATCGTGTACGACATTTGTACTCCGAAATTCGGGCCCCCAAATCGCGTGGTGATGAACCTTGGGACCTCGAAGGCCCCGGTCGTCCGAGAAGTCCTCGGAGAAAGACCCGAGTCCCACAACCTTGCGGTGACCCCGAATCCCCACTTACTCACCACGCGGTGTGGTCACCACACCGATTGGGCCTCCCGAGAAACGATACGGAGATGTGTGGGCCGCCAGAACGAAAACACGGGTTCGGAAAGGAACAGTCCTCCACATGTGCAGCTGAAGAAGGAGTTGGGAGGGAAGTCGACTTTGAAAAGGGCCCTCCCTGCATCCCTGCAATTGTAAGACAAGACCCTTGATAGACAAGACGGAAATTTGGGGCAACAGAGGCCGTAATCCATCAATGTTGCTGTTGAAACCTTCAACTCCACGATCAGGTATGTCAAGCCCCAACGGGAAAAAACACTGAAACTGGTCCACTCTCCGTTTTGAACATCTCAAACTTTAAAACCATCGAGTCCGACGACGTCCCTAAGAGACCAGCATCTTGAACCGGTTGCACCTATACCTGTAGGTAACAAAAACGATACGCGCAGCGTCACCACGAGAATCACGCTTTGGAAATCAACTACACTCCATCAATACGATTCTTTGGCACTTCAACACGAATGTGCGCGGCACCAAGGCAAGAACCGGATCCCACCAGCCGTCTGGGCGTAGGTGGTCTAAGGAAGTAGTTACTGCACGGAATATGTATTCCAACATGCTCCCCATTCGGCGAGAGGTTTACCTCTTACCTCTTCCCTCTCCATGAGTCCCTGCCTCCACGGGTCGTTGGAAGGTCAACCAAATCCAAGGAATATGTGTTTGTTTGTTTCTCTCTCGCTCTTTCTCTCTCTCTCTCTCTCTACTAGGTGTATAATATATATATACACACATGCATGCATGATTATATACATATATATATATGTATATATATGCATGTGTGTGCGCGCCAAGCCAGCGTGTGAGTTTCAAGAAGGCTACGGCCTGAGCTTCAGCTCTGCTGAGGGGGGGTCAAGATGGCTCTGCTGGAGAAGGGGGGGGGGGGGGGCCGCTCGTCAACTCTGCTTGGGCGGGTGCCAGGGTGCCGTGGAAGGAGGAACAAAAAAGTTCTTCCATTTCCAAGTCCGGCCCAGCCAGTGGCACAAGCCCAAGCCCCGCCCCGCCCCGGCCCTGGCCCCAGACCTGGCCCTGGCCCCGGCCCCAGCTCCGGCCCTGGCCCGCGTCGTTCCTCGTCCCACATCGTCATCGTCGTCATGGGTCGTCCTCGCTGGTCGTCGGTCATCGCTCGCCGTGATCCGTCCATCGTCGTCGTCGTCAATCTTCCTCATCGTCGGTCCTCGTCAATTGTCATCCATTCGTCGTTCCTCGTCGTCCTTTTTGTCGCCGATGTCTTCGACAACGTCGGGCACTCCCGGGATCGGCGGCACTGGCCGGAGGCCACCTTAATATACATGAAAAGCCTCTCACGTGCCGCCAGACCGCCACAAGACGGCCACAAGGCGACTTTAAGTGGCCACGGAGCCTCCCAAGGACCCCCCCAGAAGACCAAACCCTTCAAATAGCTGAGGACAAGAACTGATCATTATCTTCTCGCCACGTCGCTTTCGATGGGCTTTGGAGGCCTCTAGACGGCTCCAGGATGGCCCAAGAGATCCCCATGACGGGTCCCAGACGGCCCCCAAAACACCCCACGATGCCGTTTTTGCGGCCTCCGTTGCGGGGACCACAATTTGTCACCCCTCCCTTCTTCGACCGATAGCCTCCAGCACGGCCCCAAGAAGGGCCAAAGGCGCGAAAAAGGGCCCCAAGAAAGCTCAAAGGGAGCCCCAAAGGCCTCCAAAGTGGTCACAAGATGGGACCAAGTAGGCTGTAAACATCCGCGACGGCATGTCTGGTTAACTCCTCGGCCTGCCGATGTTTGGTTTGACAGCTGTGACAGCTGGCTCCCCCCTCTGTGTTCCACTGCGTGATCCCACACGTCCCTGATCTATGCAACTCACCTGAACATCTTTGCTCTATGGGCTCACAAAGGGATATGCGAAGCGTCAATAATCTTGAACTCTACCCGCCTTGCACCTGTGTGATTGTTGTTGAGGGGTGCAGAAGGATGAGGATCACCAGGGAGGATGGAGGAGGAGGAGGAAGAGGAGGAGGAGGACGGGGAGGGAGGAAGAGGAGGAGGAAGAAGAGGAGAGGGAAGGAGGGGTGCGGGGGAAAGTGAGAGGGAGACGGAAGGAGCAAGGCAGGGAGAAAAGCATGGAGGCAGGGGAGGGAAGCCGTGAGGATGCAGGGATGGGGCATGACGATATGGAAGGACGGAGGTGGGGAGTCAGAGGGGAGGCAGGGAGGGAGGAAGGAGGCAAGGAGGGAGGAGGCAAGGAGGGAGGGGGGAACGAGACTGGCCTGAAACCGCTCAGATGTGTATCCTTCCGCTTCCCCCGCGCCAGAAGACCTCTCCCCCCGCGTAGCGAAGCCTCCTGGAGGCCTCCAGGGGCCGTTTGCCACCAAGGATGCTGGACAATATTGAACGTTTCGAGACTTGGACGGGTCTGCTGTGGTGAACTTGGGTGGTTGTAAGATTTAGCAAACTTAGCAAGTTGGTTTCGGAACTTACAAGTTGCGCTAACTGAACGCAAGTAGTTGCAAGTACTTGCATGTTGACGTGCAGCCACTGCATTCTCAGTTCCCGAATTGTTGTTTTTCTATGCGCGATGCGCAAGGCGAGCGACACCTATGCATTGGAAAGCAAGGTTTTTGCGCTGCTGCGCAGAAGAAAGCAAGTAGCAGCTCACGCGATGTCTCACCACTTGAACATGGGAGGCGCTATCGCGATTGATCCGCCTCCATGGCGCCTACATGCCTTGCAAGTCTTCGAACCTTTCCAACCAACCACAACGCACGTCCCACATCGCAAATGTCCACCATGCATTTTTCACAAGTGCACGTGTGCAAAGCGGACAGTTGCTTGCAGACGGCACGCCCGTATAGTGGTGGTGATGGTTCGGGAACTTGGCAAACGCCCCGCCATGGCAGTGATGATGTCGGTCGTGTGCACCAGCTGCAAGTCGTCGTCGGTTGGGTGCACGGCCTGCGCGCCGAGCCGATCATCGTAGCGAGGGGTGTCCCGGATTGAAACCAGCGATACCATCGTTCCGTTTACAGCAGCGTGAAACCAAACCTCCCCGCACGCCTTGCCACCATTGGCAACGGAGAGCAGCGCGATGTCGCGGGATTGGCATGTCGACAACGTCGACACCCGAGCCGAAAGAGCCGTGGTCGTGCTGTCCCTGGGGAGGCGCTGGCCGAGCTTCTCCTCAAGGAAGGCGTGCATCTTCTGAGGTGCCGCCCTGGGGCGCACCAAGTGCGGCGAGAAGTCGAACACGTTGGTGCTGCGCAAATTTGCCAAATGCAGAGGCATGCGACCTCGGACAGCACGCTCCTCTCAGAAGCTGCCGGCTGGCGCATATCATTGCAGAACCGCTCGGGCACTCTGTGCTTTCTCTCGTGCGCAAAACACGACCAGAGGCATCCGAACTTGACCTGGTGCCTTGGGAAATGGACCAGCCAGTGAAACTTCGGCGTCATGTATTCCTGCCACCCTGCTGCTTCACAAGCATCCAGAAACGCGTTCGTCCTGTTCCTGAGAGCGTCAGCAGACGCACGGGGTGATGCTGCAGCTTCGATGCGCAACGCCAAATCACACAACCGAGCAAAAGCGGTGCACTCCGCGCGTGCTACCCCTGCAGGCAATATAACCGTCATCACATACGTATACATCATTGGCAGCAAAGGCAATGCCTCACTCGCCTGGCACTTGGACGCTTTCGCCTTGCCGCTGGAAGTATCGCGGCCCTTCTGAAAAAGCTTAGCCAAGTTATCAGCGCTGCCGTGTGCGATGGGCAGTGGCCACATCTTGATGTATCCCTCGAAACATGAGTATACGTTGGCAACCCATTACTCTTACAACCTGCAAGAAAGAGATGCGTCGAAATGTTAAAAACACACCGAAAAAAGAATGCGTGCACCCAGTCGTGGCAATACTGGTCAACAGGTAAGATAATGCGATCCAGCTGTGGATCGAGCAGCATGTTCTGCTCATTATGGTTGAAACCGAACGCTTGCTCGCGGATCCTGGGGCCACACTCGTCATCCTCGCCTTCCCCTTCCAGTCCCCATCCCCTTCATCATCTTCCCACCCTTCATCATCCTATAGGTCGCCCTCCCTCCTTTGAATTTGCAGGCCCCCCGCAGGTCTTGAAATTGGCGTTGGTGTCCGTCGCGTGGGGTGCAGCCAGCCGCCGCGCGCTCCCCCTGATGTCATCATTCGTCGCAAAATCGATGTCACCCTCACGCGTGACGTCTGCTCTCAGCAGGGTCACCCCATCTTCGTCGACCAGGGAGCTGTCCATCGCAATTACATTGCGGCAAAGCATGCAGCATTTGGCACCTGCATCTCCTTTAACCAGCCAAACCAACTTCTGGGCACCGCCGCCCTGGAGAACCATCCCAAGTTTGCAATGTAACCTGACTCCTGGCTCCAATGAAACGCCCGCTGTGCGCAGTGAGCAATCCGACCTACAAAACATGTCTTTCATAAGCATTTTGAATGCCTGTGCGACGCCTGCATCTATATCAGATACACGTTCTGACCCCAGGGCACCTACGCAGAACCACGCATCCTCTTGCGACAACACTTCTGGCCCCAGTTCTAGAAACGATACGTAGAACATCCACATATTCCTAGAATTGTCTGGGGATAATTGGTTGCCTGGCGTTACATCGTCAGAATAAAATATCAGCGACCACGGTCGCTCGAAAGAGCACGGCCTCGCCGCCAAAGTATTTTGAATGAGGGCCCGCCAACTGCTGCATTGGTTGTGCGCCACGTGCAATATTGCAGGGGGATTGGCAACAGGAAATTTAATCTCGGAATCCTCGGCAGAGCAAGTGATCTCACGGAACAAGGTACCATAAGGAGTCGATTGGTGTATGACCGAATCTCTAGCATCACGGATATCCTTCCGTGATGCTGAGAAGGACCCCCACGTGGCCTCGTCCAAGAATGCAGCCAGTGCAGCAGCAGATATATGCGGACATTTCCTCCTCAATGATTCTATCTTCTGGTACTTGTCAGGTTTGGGCACCATGAGCAGCGCAACCGCGAGCCCGCCCTCGAGCCATATACGGCAACTGTGGGGCGTGGGGGGTTGGCGCGACGATGGCGCATAGAAGCGCATGCGTTCGCATAGGAAATATGAGGGACCTGGAACATATGCGACTCATCATTTGAAAAAGAATGCTTGCACCACCGGCGCAGTCACCGTTGCAGCCACCTGCACGCACCACTTCATCGAGCACATCAAGGACTGCATGGCAACAGCGTGCGCATGGCATGCGCAATCACCTGCGCCTCTGAATGCATGTCCTGCAATCGGGCGCGCGCGCGCTTGGACGCATCTGTGAATGCAGAGATCCTGCAGTTGCAACTGAGTGCGCTCATGCAATCAAAACTGCAATCAATATTGCAGAGGGTACATGCATGCTGCCTGAATTGCACACGCAGTCATAACAGCATCGGCCGTTCATGCGCCCGCCCCTCCCCAAACTCACCTCGCCCATGCTTCCCCACATGTGCCCCACTGCCCCATGCACCCCCCCCTTCACCCTTTCCCTCCACCCCCCCCCCCCATGCGTCCCCCCGTCTGAGAACGGACCCCTCCGCCGATCACATCCCCTGAGCGCGTGACCATGGTATACCGCGATGTGCAATCACACAAACAACATTGCAGCCGCAGCTGCAAGCCCGAAGGCCGCGCCACGCGCGCGATTGCAGGGGGTGCTGCAGCGATGGGCGGAACGCGCGCTGCATGCGCAAATGCCGACACGTAAACACGCGGAGAGACGCGCCCAAGTGCGCAGGCAAGGGAAATGGCATGCGATACATTGTTTTCTCATATGTACGCTAGCGGCGATCGGTTCGCAAAGCTCCGAAAGAACAAGATGCGAGCAATGACGCACAACCCATACTCTATACTCATATAGTGCATTTATAGAGACCCGTCAGCTCACGCATCCAATCAGCGCTGATGCTCGACATATCTGACATAGATCAGGCGTTCTTCTTGCTCCTCCACATCTCGCTTGCCGACCTGTATGCATCCTTTGCATAGTCGAGCGCCTGCTTCTCGGTACGGCCGTTTGCCTTGGCCCACTTGAGCGCCCGCCCGTACCACCTGGAAGCGACCGCATTCTGCGTGCACTGGCCGTCACACGGTTCAAAAACGATCTTGAAGACACCGCCCTTGGGCGCCCACGACGCTGCAGCGGGCTTCTTCAGGGCGGGCGCAACACCCGTTGCAGCAGCGGGCCTCTTCTTGGCCGCCGCTGGCTTCTTTGCAACATCCGTTGCAGCAGCGGGCCTCTCCTTGGCTTTGCGTTTGCCCTTCGTCACCAAAGCGTCGAACGCCTGCTTCTCGTGCGCCTCCTGCGCGACGCGATCCGCAGCCAACGCTGCGCCAGCAGCAGTGGGCGCTGCGTCGCCCGCCGCAGGAGCTGCGTCACCATCAGCAGGAGCTGCTTCACCGTCGCCGAGTGGAAGTGCTGTGACCTTGGGCTCTGCAGCCCGAGCTGCATCTGCGGCTGGGGCCGCGCCTGCAATGATGCTCTTGCCTGGCTTGAACGACGCGGCTGGCACGTGAGCAGAGCCAGCACCCGATTGCCCTGCAGTGTACAAACCATGGATCTGAGCGGCCAGTTTATTCAAGTCAGAGTTGCCGTCCCAGCTCGAGTGCCGACCACCGTGCCGATCCTGCTGAAGCGGGGTAAAGTCAGACGACTGCCAACAGCCAGCCCGCTCTTTCTTGAGCAATATGTTGTTGTCGCGCAGCGGGATGTGCTTGCCTAGGAAGGTGTACAAGTCGATGACCTTCTCGACGGGCGGGTCGTCATCATCATAAGCAGCCGTACGCAAAGATGCGGGCAAATCCGCAGGACGCTCGGGATACGTCGTGAGTGCCGACTTTGTGAATGGGGCCGATGTGTTTTTCATGTGGCCCACCAAATCGCGAAAGCTGTTGTAGATGCTCTGGTAGCTAGGCCAAGACTTGGTGTTCCCATGCTCGCACCAAATCAATACTACCATTGCCCATTTCAAGCACTTATCGTGCGCTGGCTGTAAGATTCCCAAACGATGCAACCGTGTTGCAAGGATGGCCATTTTCTTGGTCTCCGACGCTCTGTAGTCCTCCAGGACCATCCAATCCTTGCCCGTCAGGTAGTTGTATATGTGGGAAAGCGTCTGATCCCCAGCATCGCTGATGCTACTTGGGACCGCTGCAGCGATGTTGGCGACCTTGATATCGACTGCCGCCAGCACTGCACGCTTCACGGAGGCTACCGTGCACTTCTTTTCAATCAACTCGGTGAGGACGATAGCATCTGGCGCTGAAAGCGCTGTGAGTGATTGTATGCGAGTGCACAGGGATGCAGACAAGTTTTTCTGCAGCTCCTCGCTGTCGGGGCGCTTCGCCAACAAGTCCGAAAAGTCAGAAACGTCGCGCGCAATGTCCTCGACTGACCATGTCGGACTGCGCGCGGTGCACCCTGAACCCCTGCAGCACCTGCAGCCCCTCGAGGCTTGATCCGAACACGGCCATGGAATGCCGATCGCAATTGACAAAGAGAAAACATGAACGACTACATGGGTCGTCACAACTTGCGCAGGGCGCATCGCATGCATGACAGAGTGCAAATGGTAATGCGCAGATGGGATAACATCATGATGTCGGTTTAAGGCATCAATCTCATGTGCGTGCCAAGCCGATTGGCTGCGTGGATGCGTTTCCGTTCGGGGGGCTTGCGGGTCAGACTCGCAGCTGAACCTGGTTCGAACAGCGAGCGCGGGCCAGGGGCATGGCATCGGAAGCGCCGCAACTGGATCACAACGCGAGGCAACGAAACGCTGTGGCGGTGGAAGGCAATATTTGTCTAGCGCAGAAGCGCGCGGCTGGAACTCCGCGCTCGCTTGGCAAGATCGCTCGGCAAGATCCGTCTCATCGATCCTCCTCCGCCTCCTCCTCCTCCTCCTCCCCCTTCTCCTCCTCCCCCTCCCCCTCCTCCTCCCCCCCTCCCCCCCCCGTCCTGGCCGTGCTGCTCCTTCTCCTGATCCTCCTCCCCCTCCTCCTCCTCCTCCTCCTCGCCCCCGTCATCATCCCCCTAGAAAGACGGCGCCCCGCCTGGTGCGGGGCGCGCCCACCTCGCAGCGCGATGACCTTCCCGTGCGCCCCGCCCTCGTGCAACTGGCTGCGCAGGCACGACGTGCTCGCGAGGTCGGCGCAGTCATGACCTCTGGCATATCATGAAGGCGCTGCAGCCGACCGAGCGACGTCGGCTTCGATTGCGTGGCGCAGGAGCGCGAGCCAGTCCACAGGCGCCTCACATCGACGAAGACCTGCTTCGCGTATTTGTTCTGCTCCGACTTGTTGGCCACGCCCTCGACGAAGCGCTTGAGGCCGAGAGCCATCTCCTTCCATTCGTTGCGACTCTTCGTGAGGTCGCGGATCTTGGCCTTCATCTGCTCCTTCTCGCTCGGCCGCAGCGCCCGCGGCACATGCGGCGGCGCCGCCGCGTCAGCCCGCGCCTTCGGCGCCATCGCGAAGGGGGCGCGAGGAGCTCCCCATCCCCACCCCGCGGGCGCGAATGCAGTGGACTGCAGCCCTTGCCGTCGGGCGCGAATGCAGTAGACTGCAGCCCTTGCCGTCGGGCGCTAATGCAGTAGACTGCAGACATTGCCGTCGGGCGCGAACGCAGTGGACTGCAGCCTTCGGGCGGTCAGAGGGAAGCAATGGGCAGCAACATGATGCACAATCTCAGGAACATCTGGCGAATCGGAGAGCAGCGGGAGGCGATGCAACAAGCGTTGTAACGAGAATGAGGACTGCATCGGAGGGCGATGCAGTCTGTGGCGGAGGGAGCGAGGGCGGCTGGAGACAAGACGCACGAGGCGGAGGGAGATGTGGTTCACAGATCCACGAGCGGTCGATCATCCCGCTGGGATCGCGCGCGGCCTCCTATAGGCCACGCGAATGTGTGGCAACCGCGCAGGCGGCAGCGCGTCATGGCGCTGCCCCAGAGCCTGCGCTCAGCCAAGTCTACCTCTTATGCTCTGCACGAGCCTGGACGCAGAACAACACTTGAAAGTGTGAATACACTTTGAAGTGCGGAGGCGACGTCACTTCAAAGTGCGATCACACTTCGAAGCGCATAACCTGTTACTTCAAAGTGTGAATACACTTTGAAGTGAGGTTTCATCGCGCTTCAAAGTGTGATCACACTTCCAAGTGAGGCCGACTACACACTTCACAATGTGATCACACTTTGAAGTGACGTGGGCGCCGCCGCCGTGGTTCACCCACGGCCATTGTCAGCTGCGAAGCCGACGTGCCTCATAGCAGCGCCCCCATCACCTCAGAGAGGAACGAGAGCGCCTCGGAGACGCCCACCAGCTTCTCAAAGTGGAAATCGGCCCGACTTGGGCTTGTCCTTGCCTTTGCCCTTGCCCTGGCCCTTCGAGTCGAAACGCTCGCGGGCCTCGGCCAAGATGCGCTCGACCGTGTCGTAGTCGGCACTCTTGTAGGCCTCGATGGCCTTCTCGCCCTGGTCGGCGAACCAGCCGCTGCCCTTCTGGATCTCGCCACTGGCCATGGCCGCGATCACTGCGTCCCACCCTGCCCAGTCCTCGGCGGCGTACTTGTCCGCCAAGCGCATGGGCCTCGCCGACCAGCCGCCGCGCACCTGCTCGCCGCTGACGGAGCCCTTGTTGCAGCGGTGGTCCATCGGCGCGGGCGCCGCGGGCGGCGGCGGGAGCGGCGGCGCGAGCGCCGAGGGCGGTGGCGTCGATGGCGGCTTCGGCTGCTTCTTCGCAGCAGGCCACGCCCTGATGATGCCGCCCCCTGCAGCCGCCGCTGCATCAGGCGCAGCCGCAGGCGCAAGCGCTGCCGCAGCTGCGGCCTGCTCGTCGAGCATCTTCTCGAGAAACTCGGCGTATTGCACGACCTCGAGGAAGTGCAGCGGCTCATCCGTGAGGCCCTCGGGCGACTCCTCCTCCTCCTCATCCTCATCCCCTTCCTTGCCCTCTCCTCATCCTCCTCCTCATCCTCCTCCCCTTACAGCTCCCCATCCCTTCTTTGGCCGCCCGAGATTCGGTTTGACGGCTCCCCCCCCCCCTTCTTCGGTTTGACGGTTCCCCCCCCCGCCCCTCTTTGTCGCCAGCCCTCCGCCGAGCCAGCGTGCGTTTGCGACCCCACTGCCGCCCTTTTTCCCGCGGGCAGAAGGCCGTCGCGCGTGGAAAAACACACCGAACGCGCCAGAACGCGATCTCACAAATATGAAAAACAACGTGTTTTGTGCATGGCCCGTTTGGTCGGCAATGGTATGTTTTGTCCACGCGCGACGGCCCCCCGCCCGTGGGAAAGGGGGCAGCGGGGTCACAAACGCATCTGCCCTGAAGCAGGAAGGGGAGAGGAGGGAGGAAAGACAAGGGCATGAGGAGGGAGGAGGAAGCTGGAAGAGGCTGAAGGAAAAAGATGAGGAGGGGAGGCATGAGAAAGAGGAGGGGGGGGAGGCGGAGGAGTAGGAGGGGGGGCGATAGCCCATCGAGCCCTATATGGGCCCAGTCAGCCCCATGGGCCGTCGTAGGCCAACCGCTGTTGCAGGCGCGCTGCAAAATTCAATCTCCCCCACCCCTCCCCCGCCCGCCCCCCGGCCTTGAAGAGCTCGATCGGCCGCGTCGTCTGGTCGCCGATCCCGCTGGCGTACACGCAGCCGTCGGGGTAGTGCAAGATCGAACCCACGTCCAACGTGCTGGAGACCACCCAGCGCGAGAAGTTGTACTCCTCGTCCGCGTGCACAATGTACACCAAGAAGAGCTCGCTGCTGTTGGCCCCGTCGGGCGCGCCAGGCTCCTGCCGATAGATCGGCGAGCCGTTCACGTAACCCACCTTGTAGTGCACGCCCTGCAGGCGCTGCACCAGGCCGTCGTTGCTGTCCTCGTTGCTGCCCTGCAGCCTCCTGAACGCGAGGCTGTCCGCGAACTTGGCCACGCGCTCGCCCTTGCGCGCCTCCACCGCGGTGAGCAGCAGCTGGAAGTCCGCGCTGTACGGCCGCGACGGCCTGGCACGCTTGGCCGCCTCGGCGTCGTCCTCGGCGGAGGCCGACCAACAAACAGAAACAGTCCGGATGGTTGGGGCGTGCAAGCCCCCTCCACGAGGCCCATCGGGGCCTGATTTTGCAGTGGGAGCTGCAACGATGGCGCGCCCAGCGCGCCACCGTCTGCGCAGTCCACGCTCGCGCTGCCTCGTCGTGGGCCGCGATCGGCGCACGACGAATCAGCGCAAGCTTGGCGAAGACGGGCGGGTTGATAAATTTTACCGTGTGTAATCTCCTGGGCGTCGCCCTGCTGACCAGCATCAGCTGCTGGTGGCGCTGGCCCAGCCAGGAGCTCGCGCGCAGCCGACATGGCGTCGAGCGCCCGAACGCGGGGCCGCGCCTGGAGCCCTCGAGGGGCTCGCGGGGGCCTCGGCAGGCCCCTGGAGCCCTCGAGGGGGCCGCGGGTGCCTCGAGGGGCTCGCGGGCGCCTCGGCAGGCCCGCGGCGCCGCAGGCTGGTGCAGCTATAGCCGCGAAAGGCTGGAGCACAAACGGCAATGCGGCGAGGGTGCAATCAAGGAGGAGGTGTGGGTGCTGCAAGCAAATGAATGGCCAAGCTTGGCAAACATGCGGTGAGCGTATCTGACACGGCAAATGTCGAGCGACGCATCGCTGAAGACAGGCATTCGCAAAACAACGGAGCAACGCTGCATACCTCTGTGCATTGTATTTATATGCGAACAATTGCTGGTACGCACTGGCAGGTGCCGATGTGAAACATTGCCCGCGTGATCCTAACAATCGCGACCTGGCGCATCTGCACGGTCACGTGCATCGCTATCGTTGACCTCGTGATCACTCTTGTCCTGCAGCGCGCTGGCATCCTCATCCTCATCGTCGGCACCGCCCCTCTTGTAATACGACCTCTTAGATGTGACGGTGGCGGTCGTGACACCGTGCGCGAAGATGCATTGCACGAGCGTGCAGATGGAGTCGTCGGAAGCGTTGACCCACATGTGGTCGGTGCCCCTGACTGGGAGCAACATCTTGACCGATGGGAAGGCCACGTCGCCGACTGAGGGCAATCCGACGTCCATCACCATGGGCGGCCCCTCTCTCTGGGCCCTGATCTCTTGGCGTGATTTACGCTTTGGTTTGGGCCCCCGCTTCGGACTGCTCCTCTGAGCAAAGAGGCGCCGCGGGGGGTTGCGCATAGGCGCAGCATCTTCACGAAGGAGGTCGTTCCTGGCAGCAAGAAGTGCTTTGTACCCAGGAGCGTTGGCGAGAGATGGCCTGGCCGTCGACTTGGGGCATTCCCCCCCAGAGCAGAGCAACGCAGATTTGATCAAACTGTAATCGCATGGGTGGGTCATGGCGCACACGTCGTCGCTGCATTTCTGAACAGTCCTGGGGGCCCACATGTGATCGCCAACATTGACCTCGAGCCTCCAAGCAACCGAACATTCCAGCGTGGCCATGCGCCACGGCCCACGAACACAACGCGCGCAGCGCTCGAGGCAAAACGCCAGACAAACGGGCCATCAATGGACGGTGCGCATGGCACGCGCATGAGGAGTCGGACGCGCGAAAGAGAGGATGGCATGATCAAGACAGATGTTGAGAGGGGAGAGAGTAACGGAACAACGCGTTGATCGAGATGGAGAGATATGGAAAGACTGAGAGACATTAGAGTTGCAGGTGTAACGTTGAGCATGTTTGTTCGCATATCCCTCGTTATGGCTCCACCCGCGCCCCTCCCGCAAACGACAGCATGCATGAGTGCTGCGGAGAGGGGTCGGTGGTGCGCCCTTGAAACACAACTGGGCGATATCTCAGATGTGAAAGCGTTGCATGTGCATGCAATGTGCGTCGCATGGTGCTTTTAACCTGCGCCATTCGCACGCCGTGCGGGACGCGTTGCGCTGCAGCGCAATCAAACAGAGAGCGAATGGTGGTCGCACTAAATCGATGGAATTGGCAACTGCCCGTCGCCATTTGGGGGGGGGGGCCTAGCTCTTCTTGGCCCTAGCCTTGCCCTTGGGCTTGACATCCCCCTCCGAGCGCTTGACCCTCTTTGCAGACTGCAAAGGCGCATGGTGTTCCTTGGCTTTATAAACGAGCAATTTGTCGAACTGCTGCAAGGTCTTGGTATTCTTGTAAGCTTTGAAACTGATATGGGCGGTGCTCTGTTGAACGAGGGCCACGTTGGCAAGGTCCTCTTTGTCCGTCTCCCGAACCCACCAATAAGGAATGCAGAAGACATCTTCTGATTCGGCCTTCTGCGGATCGGTCGCCCTCGTCGGGGACGATGCGTGCAGCACTGCGGGCCCGCGCATGACCTGGACCGCGCCCTGCGACGGCTCTGCCTTGATCTGGTTCAGCTCAGAGAACGGGGCAACGACGAGCTTGCCCTTCTCGATCTTCTGGGCAGCGACGACGACGCTGGGGGTAAGGCCGCATTGCAACATCGTGCCATCATTGGCAATCAACTCGAAATCTTTGAGGGCTTTGAACACAATGCAACGCGCCTCATCCAACTTCATCAGATGATGCGCCGAAGCGCACGTCCCTGCAGACATCGGCACTGCAAAGGGCACGCTGCCCTTGTACGACGCCCACTCCTCCAAGAAGAGCGCGAGGGCGACCTTCACGTCAAACGCTGGCTCAGTAAACGCAATCAGCTGCCCCATGGTTACTTCGGCTGAACTAATGGACGCTATCTTGCACAGCCCCGCATTCGTGCTCACGGCGCGCTCAAACACGACGCTCCCAACAGTGAAACCTTTGGTTGCCAAGATGCGCTCTGGGTTGCGCAGGTCCTCTTCGGTCATCGCGACCGCCCTGTCATCTGTAGAATGCGGCCCGCTGGCTTCAAGGGGCGCATGAGGTTTCCACTCGCCGTCTGTGTCTATGACAACGCCGCAGCCAGACGCGCTGGCTGCCTCCGATACGAAGTCTGAGATAATCGGAACCTGGCTCTCATACACGATGCCCTCTGGCCTTTGCTTGCCCTTCCCAGCTAAGCGCAAAATTGAACGAGTGAAGAACTTCCCAACCAGCATGTCACGCTGCTCTAGATCGATGTGGCCGCTGTCGCGCAGGGAGCCTGCGATGCGATAACATTTGGAAAGGTCCCTGTCGAGCGCAATCGCTTTGTCCTTGACGGATTTGCCTTTCAACCTCTCAACGCCGCTGGGGACCAATAGCTTCGCCGCGCCGTCCGGCTGCTTATCGGGAGCAAGGTTCGCAGGGGTGCTTGCGATGCGCAGGAAGACGCACGGCTCGAGATCACCGAAATGGACGTCGACAACTGACGCAACGAGATCCTGCCCGAGCTTCTTGTTAGCACCGTGCATCTTGCCAAACCGATCAATGAACTTAACCAGCGGGGCGCCAGATCCCCCGCCACAGTGCGTTGCGAGCTTGCCAATATTATCAATGCTGTCCCCTCGGCGGACACGCGCCCCCCAATGCAGATGCTGCGCGGCGCAGGCGCGCGCGGCCGCGGCGCAGACTGCATGCAAGACGCATGTCGGATAAACGCAATCGGCAACGTGTTGCTGGCGTTTCAACGCGCCGTGGCCGCGCCCGCGTGCGCCGCGCGCATTTGCAAGAGATGCATTCCCAAGTAGCCTGCCTGGCACGGAGGCCGGTTCATCTTCACTGCACCAACGCAGTCGCCGAAAGAAGACCCAGGTGGCATCAGTTCTGCAAATTCTGCAATGCTCACGCACACTTCGAGCTCCGGCATCAAACTGGCAACGTTGTTGCTCGCGTTGAGGACACGCTGTGCCAAATCTGGAAGGTGCGGCCACGTGACTTCTGCCTGCCACGGCAGGACGGTCCAACGCCAGCCCTTCTTGAGGGCGTCGTGGAAACGCACGTCCTTGGACAACGTCTCGGCGTTCATCTTCCGACTAGTCGGGTCGGCGAGGGTCGGTTCAGGGGTGGAACAACCCGCCTTCACTGCCTTGAAAAACTGCGTGGTGTGGCCCGCCCCCACCGTGCAGAACCTCTCCGCGCCCGTCATCGGCGCCAGCATGCCCTTGCTGGACGAGATCAACTTTTGATTGAATGCAACTTGGGGCGACCTCATCGGATCCGCGGGCATGCGCTCGAACGCAACAGCCTTCTCGAGCTCTGCAGGGTCAACGCCGATCTTGCTGAGCATGGCGCCAACCCTGTGGTCGTTGTAGGCGTTCACGCCAAGACCAGAACGGTTCGAGGGATGGATCATGAATTCGCCAGCCTCGGCGACGATCTGCTTGGCGACCTTATCCTTCAAAAGGCGGTCGACGCAATCCTTCCAAGCTGTGATCGGGGCAAGCTTGCCATCGCGATGCATCTCGATGCGCCCGTTGATGAAATCCACCAGCTCCCGCGGATAGAAATTCTGCATCGTGCGCGCTGGAAATGAAGCAGCTGCAGAAGAGAGAACCGAGCTCGAGCCTGACACGCCTACACGTCGTCACTGCAAGTCCCAATGCTGCGACAGCAATCTTTTTTTGGATACATAATGTGGTCTCACTTGAAATAATGCCACGCGTTGTACCGAATGCATGCATGATGCATGAAAAAAACTAATTGCGACGCATCGTGGAGAATGCAGTTGCTGCGAACGCGGACCAAACTTAATCGCGGAGTCGCTCGTCGAGCGTGAAATTGCCACTTGGCACAGAATCCAGCGACGGATGCGTCTTCACGCTTTTGAAATATTCAATTCATAATTGCCCCGTGGGCAACGCTTGAAAATCAAAAAGGAGCAATGCGGGCCCCACCCGCATACAAAAATGTGAAGTGGCATTCTGACTTTAACATTGGGCAAATCCCACTTCAACCATCAAAAAAATGTCGCTGCGTCAAGTTGCAACTCGGCCTAAGTCAAGATAAGGTAAGACAAGTGCTGGCCAACTGATGCACATGTTATGCGACTTGCTAAGGCAGCTACGTAAGATACCTGAACGTACAAACGCTTAACCGACTTGCAACTATGTTGCAGCTACCTTACAACTACCTTACAACTACATTGTAAGTACCTTACAACCCAACCCAACCCCCAGGTTCACCACAGTGGGGCCTCCTTGGGCGTCTCGTGGGACCCTCTTGGGGGACTCTGAAGCCGTCTTGGAACTCGCTTCGGCCGTTTGGGCTGTTTGGGGGCTGTCTTGGGCCGCAATTATTGGGGCGATATTGGGGGCCTTCTGGGCCGTCCTGGACACCCTCGAAACAAGCAAATAAATTGGGTCGAAACTGTACGGACACCAACACAAGGGGAATCACATACTCTGCCTCTTGGGGCCTGCTGCGGGGCGTCTTGGGCCGTCTTGGGACCGCCTGGGGGCGTTCTGGGCCCACCGTGGGCCGACCTGGAGGCTGTCTTGCCTTGTCTCCTGTTTCCTCTTGTCTGGCCGTCTTGGGCCGTTTTGGAGACCCACCAGCCAGGCCCCCACGGGATCCATCCCGCAACCGCCTCGTCGCCGCGCGTTGATCTCGAGAGGCCCGCCCGTCCCTTGTCCGGGGAAGGCCGCGCCGCCACGCCTCCCCGTGCCTCTGGGGGCAGGATCTGGCCTCCCAGGAGCGGTGGCCCCTCCTGGCCAACCGCGGAGGGGAAGGCCGAGTCTCAAGTCGGGCATGTCCTCCCACAGGCGGATTTTGGACGAACAAAAACAATTAGTCAAAAGATGCTCAAACATCGTCAACAAATATCGAACATCGCTCCCAGACAATGTTTGGACTATTCTTGAATATTTATCCTGTAGAGGGACACGCCCGACTTAAGACAAGGCACAGGCAGGATCCCTTGTGGGGCGGAGCCCGGGTGCTGTCGTGCGGTCGCCTGCCGGCGCGAGATGCCATGCGCCTGCGGGGGGGGCCGCAGCGCGCCGCCCAGGAAGGTCGTCCTCGGTGGAGCCACCTAGGAGGCCTGGCTGACGAACCGTGGTGCTTCGGGGGGGCCTCTTGGGGCTGCGTTGACGACATGTTGGGGACATTTGGGGGTGCTCTTGGGGCCCCGACGGGGATCTGTTGTTTGGTCCCTGTCGGAGATCTCTCGGGGCTTCTTGGAGCCCGAGGAACCCTCCTGGGCCCGCGTTGCGACCAGCATGGCGTCAAATACAGGTGGTGCTGCTGGCCTTGTCGGCGTTTCGATCTCTCCTGGCGCCCTCTGGTGGCGCTCTTCGGGTTCCCATGGGGGAGTCCAAACCCGTCTTGGGCCCTTCCTGGGTCCTTCTTCTGGGGCTTCGCTTGCGGCCATGAAGCATTCAGAACCAACAGGAAGCCAGAAAACGATAACGGGCCGACGTTACTGACATGGTGACTGAAATCTCGGAGACATCCTGGAAAGGATCCGTGGCCACCTCGGGCCGTCTTGTGGCGGTCTGGAGGCCTCTGGGAGGTCAAGTGAAGGCAATGTTGGACCATAGCGTGCCAATGTCGTGCCCATCTTGAAGACCACCACCCTTGAAGACCGCCTCGCGGTGTCTTGCCAACAGGAAGGGCTGACACGCCAGTAACGTAGCCGAGGTCGGTGCAATCTGGAGGCATCTTGTGGGCCTAGTGGAGGCCATCTTGGAACATCGCGTGCCGTCCTGCTGGCTATCTGGAAAACAAGCCTCGCCTTGCCGTGCCTTGCCTTGCCGAGAGCAAGACGGGATGTCACGCTGGTGTTGTGGCCGAGGACAGTGCGGTCCAGAGGCCAAGGCCATCTTGGACCATTGCGTGTCATCCTGCTGGTTATCTTGATAACCACCTTGCCTTGCCTTGCCGAGGCCAAGGTAGTGGCGTGACACAGCGGTGTCGTGGCAGAGGTCGGTGCGGACTGGAGGTCTCTTGGAGGCCTAGTGGAGGCCATCTTGGAGCATCTCGGACCATCGCGTGCCATCCTGGGGGCTATATTGGATACCGCAACGTTTTGTCTTACCTTGCCGAGGCCAAGATGGAGGCGTAAGACGCTGGTGTTGTGGCCAAGGGGCGGCTGGAGGGGCTGACCCTTTCTACTAGGGGACGTCCCTCCCCTGGGTGTGGACAGACCCTCCACCGCGAGGGGAAAGAGTCCAATCATTTCCAAGATGGCGCAGACAACCCAGGATGATCTCTGTGTGGCCGAAGAGAACAAGATATCCTCCATCGTGCCTTGAAGACCCAGCCGTGGCGACGAGGGCACCCCCAGGGGACTCAAGACGTCTAGCACTCGTCAGCGCCCCCTTTCCACCTCATCCCCCTCCTCCTCCTCCTCCTCCTCCTCCTCCTCCTCCTCCTCCTCCTCCTCCTCCTCCTCCTCTCTTCCTCTCCTCCTCCTCCTCCTCTTCCTCCTCTTCCTCCTCCTCCTCCTCCTCTTCCTCCTCCTCCTCCTCCTACCAGGCCCCAGCACAAGCCCTGAACCCACTGGGCTCCGACCCCCGGAGAATTGCAAACGGCCGTCTCCGTCGCAGAGGACGTCGATCACCTCGCCGGGCGGCAGCTCGGACAGGCAGGAACGGAGAGAGAGAGGGAAGGAACGCGGGAACATGGCGGGAGAAGGAGACCGTGAAGGGAGGACAAATGGATTTGAGGGGCGAGGCAGGGACGAGGAGGGAAGGATGGAGGGGGGGCAGCCTCGCCGCTCGGTAGCTCGAGGGAATGCACGCCCGTCGGCTTCCCGGAGCAGCCGCTGGCGAAGCTGCTCAACCGTCTATTCTGTTCCTCGGCCGCCTCCTCCTCCTCCTCCTCTTCCTCCTCCTCTTCCTCTTCCTCCTCCTGTTCCTCCTCCTCCTCCTCCTCCTCCTCCCCGTCCTCCTCCACCTCCTTCTCCTCCTCTCCATTTTCCTCCTCCTCCTCCTCCTCAAACCACCCTGGGGCAGGGCATCTCCCAGGTCAGAGTTTCGAGGACGTTAAGGCAATAGTGGCCTGACCACCTCAGCTTCGGGCATCTCGGAATCAAGAGTCGATGATGTGTTCGGCGAAAGTGGCCAGACCACCATGGGGCAGGGCATGTCCGAGGTCAGAGTTGCGCGGAATTCTCACGCGAAAATTGCCCGAACACCTCAGCTCAGGGCATTTCGGAACATGAGGTTGCGAGGATGATGGCAAGACCACCATGGTTTTGGAGGTAGGAAAAGGGGTGTGGCATAAAACGGTATGGTGCCAATCGTGGAAATGACGATGCTACCTGCGACAAAGAACATCGCCAGATTCGCCTTTACATATAATTCGAACCACACCCATGTATACCATACTCCTTTCCTACCTCCAGAATGGTGCAGGGCATCTCTGAGGTCAGTGGCCGGCCAAAATCTGGGCGGACAAGCATCTGGCAAGGCATCAACAAGGTGAGAGATGCGAGGATACCTGTGGCACAATATGCCAAGTTACCTCAAGTCGGAACATGTCGGAACCACGAGCGCCAATGACGCCTCACGCGAAACGGGACGGTCCTCTTCGAGAGCCGCATCTTGGAACCTGGGCTGGCGAAGATGTGCCAGGCGAGACTAGCCAGATCATGCCAAATCGTGGCATATCGCTGCACAGACGTCGGAAGATGTCCCAAGAGAAAAGCCCGCCGCGCGCGAGCAGATGTGACGACGCCGACCGCGACAATGGCGGCGACGGCTGCGGCGGCAAACGACAGCGACCGGGTTTTCCGGAACTTGCTGCGGGGCCGGCCCCTCGCCGCCACGGCTGGGATCGCATCCAACTCGTGGCCAGAATGCAGCCCTAAGACGACGACGACGGCGACGACGGCGGCGGCGGCGGCGCCGCCGCCGCCGGCGTCAGCACGGCGGCGGCGGCATGCAAGGCAGCGAGACACTCCCAAACAGCGTGTTCCTCCCCCACCGCATTTCGCCAATCCCCCCCTTTTTCTCCTACCTCCTGAACCCACCCCGTTTTGTCCATCCTCCCCCCTTTTTGTTCCTACCTCCTGGAGCCCATCCTCTCCCCGCTCTCCCACCCGACCCGCGCCCCCCAGTCCGAGCTCTGGGCGGCGCTGCACCGCTTTCGCCACCAGAGAGAGGAGGCCCAGGCCGCGACGGTGCGCGGCAAGACTCCCAGGACGCAAGACGAAGGGCGGTCCCGAGAACGAACGCAAAGTCGTCGTCATGCTCAGAAAGGAAAACGAGGGAGTAACCAGCCCGAGTTTGCCAGGTAGGCCGTGGTCGACCCCCGCGGCTGCCTTGGTTGAGTGGTTGCCTGTCGCCGCTCCGGGCGCGAACGCCCATTGGCGCGCGCGCGGATGGTCACGCGCGCCCAAAGAAATGAGCGCGCGGCGAACGACGACAGGCAACGATTCAACCGAAACCACGAGGAGCACGTCGACGCGCGCGACGACGCGGTCGCCCCTCACCACACGCACAAGCAGCAACGACAAGCAACCAATCAACGAAGGCGGCCCCAGGGACGCACGACGCGCGAATGGCCCTGCAACCAACGACAGGCAACCGCCCAAGCAGGAAAACCACGAGGAATCGCGCAACGCGCGCAACGACGCAGCCGCGTCTCGCGGAGCGCACGTGGAGCGCGCGGCTGTATTTGTTGAGCGGTCGCCCGTCGTCAACCCCTACGAGGTGTCCCCCGCGTAGTCGCGCGCAAATCGTCGCAGCCGCGGTCGCAGTCGCATTCGCATTCCTCGTCGTCGCCGTCTTTGTCGTCGGCGTCGCCCTCGCCGTCGTCGTCGGCCCCCGCTTTGATCGCGCCGCGCCCAGCCGTGGCGACGAGAATCTCGTCCAAAGAAGCTCCGCAACTTCAACGTCGTCGACGTCCTCCTCTCCGGTCCACAACGAAAACGTAGCAAAGCCAATCGATCTCCGGGCCCCTCCCAGGGCCCGTCCTGGACAGCCTTTCTCCCCTGGTCAACGTTTTCGCGGCCCCGGGTGGCGAAGCCAGTCCCGGAGAGAGAGAGGGAGAGAAAGAGTGATAGAGAGAGAGAGGGAGAGAGAGGGAGAGAGAGAGAGAGAGAAATAAAGAAAAATAAAGAACTAGAGAGAGAGAGAGAAAAGGAAAAGAGGAAGAGAGAGAGAGAGAGAGACCGAGTGAAAAGGAACACGAAAAGCGAGACTGAAAAAAGGGGGAAAAAGAGAGTGAGATAGATGGACAGAGAGAGAGAGAGAGAAAGACTGAGACAGAAAGGCAGAAAGGGAGAGAGGAAGAGAGAGACAGAGAGAGAGGGATAAAACAAACAAAGAGAAAGAGAAGGAGAAGAACAGAGAGAGAGAGAGAGGGCGAGAGAGAGAGAGAGGGAGAGAGAGAGATAGAGAAAGAGGGACAGAGAGAGAGAGAGAGAAAGAGATGGAGAGATGAACTGTGGCAGGGGCCTGCTGGGGGCCGCTGGCGCCCAGTGCCGCCGCCAAGGGGCGCTGCTCGCCAGCCCAACGGCGCGCCGGAGGTGGCGCGGGCTCGCGGGACGCGCCACCGGATCGTCGTCGTCGCCGTCGCCGTCCTCCGTCATCTGTCGGACGTCCTCGCCGTCGTCAGTGGGTCGGTCCGTCGGTCGGTGGGCCGGTCGACGTCGTCGTCGTCCTCCCCCTCCTCGTCGTCGTCGTCGTCGTGGTCACGGCCGTAGGGGAAGAGAGAGAAGAGCGATGGGAGTACTACGGGCAGCAGCAGCAGCAGCCGCAGCAATAGACGAACGACCAGGGCGCTGAGTTCAGCGGCAGGGCGCCGAGTTCAGCGCAACAACACTTGGTGTTCTCCTGACGTGTGTACCGTCATGTTCTGGTGACCAGTCTCTCAGTTCTGTTGACGGTCCTCTCGTTCCCGTGACGAGCCCGCGTTCCAACTTCGGAATTTACCCTTAGGTGGAGCTCCCTTCCTGTAGGACAGGCTGCGAAACGTGTGAGAGGTGTGCCGAAACGGAGGTGTCGCCCACATGTGGGTTTCCCACTGTGGCCTTAGGTGGAGCTCCATGTAGGGCCACGAAACGTGGAAGGGGTGTGCCGCAACGGGGGTGTCGCCCACACGCGGGTTGCGCCACTGGGGCCTTCGTTGGAGCTATCATAAGGCCACGAAATCGTGCGAGGGGTGTGCCGAAGCGGGGTGTCGCCCATACGCGGGCTGCGCCACTGGGGCCTTCGTTGGAGCTCCCTATGGGGCCACGAAATCGTGCGAGAGGTGCGCCGAAACGGGGGTGTCGCCCACATGCGGGCGGCCCCTGCCCCTCCTCCTCCGCCTCCTCCTCCTCCCCTCCTCTCCTCCTCTCCTCCTCCCCTCCTCCTCCCCCTCCTCCTCTCCTCCCTCCTCCTCCTCCTCCTCCTCCTCCTCCTCCTCCCCTCCTCCTCCTCCCCTCCCCCTCCTCCTCTCCCCCTCCTCCCCCTCTTCCTCCCGCTCCTCCTCCCCTCCCCCTCCCCTTCCTCCTCCTCCTCCTCCTCCTCCTCCTCCACCTCCTCCTCCTCCTCCTCCTCCTCCTCCTCCTTCTCCCCCTCCTCGTCCCGGTACTCTTCCCCCCCGTCGGGACATCCTCCAGCCTGCGGCCGTGGAGGTTGGCGTTGCCCCGGAACGTCACGCCCTGCGGCGGCGGGCGGCTACGCGGGCGGCGGGCAGCCAGCTGGCCAGGTCAGGCCAAGCGCCAGGCGGCCACCCGCTCCGGGACTGCGGAGCAGAAGGGGGGTCAGGAGCGAGGGCTCGGGGGGCGAGTGGAAGAGCGGGGAGCGAAAGGATGGTGATCCTCCTCATCCTCCTTCTCCTCCTCGGCGTTGAAATGCCAGGAGCCCTGTTCTGGCGTACAACAAGGTTTTCAATCGGAGGATTTCCAAGGGGGCACTTCCTTCAGTGAAAATGAGCACTTGTGGGAGAATATGAGGGAGCTTGGAGGGAGGGTTGATTGCAATATCGTTGATAAGTCTTGGGCTTACACTGGTCCTCCTCCTCCTCACCCTGGCCCCTCTTCCTGCCCGCCTCCTCCTGGGAGTCGATCGAAGGATTGTACATGTTTTTGCATCCGAAGTCTCAGGGGGGATATAGGGTGCAAGGGTTTCCAGGGGGGAGGAGGGGACGAGCGCGTTTCACAGACGCTTGGCTGAAAAAGAATCCTGGGGTCCGACTCTGGCACCTCTCCTCGGAAAACATTCCAGGGCGCCCTGTGCGAAATCGCTCCCCCGAAGAACCTGATCGGACAAGAACGGGAACGCCGATTTTGCCGATTGGGCTCGTAGGGGAGAAGAACAGTATAATGGCGACGGCCGATGACGAGGATGCCAGAGAGGGCAGCGGGGGGAGCAGGAGGACAACGAGCAGGAAGATAAGCACGAGGACGAGAAGGAAGATATGGAGGAGGACGAGCACGAATAGGAACGAAGAGGAGGAGAATGAGGAGGAGAAGCAGAACGACGACAACGGAGGACGGTTTTGTAAGGAGCCTGGGGAGAAGGACGTCGAAGAAGGGTGGGGTCCTCGTGATCTTTCGAGGCTTCGCTGGGGGCTGATAGAGGCCGTCTGAGGCTATCTGGGAGCACCCTGGGGGCACCTAGAGGGGCTGTCGGGGTCCTCTTTGGGGCTACTGGTGTCTTTGGGGCTGTCTGGGCGTGTCTTGGGGCTCCGTAGGGGCTCTGTCTGGTCGTCTTGGAGCCATCGTGGGCTGTCTTGGGCCCCCTGGGGGCCCCCTGGGGATCTCCTGGGGGCCTCTTGGGCCACGGTGGCCCCCTCCAAAACCTGTTTTTTCGTCGAAGACGTCCCGGGCGAAACGGCCATTCTTCAAAATCGCCACCGTACCCTGCAGCCCTTTGTTAGAGAAAACTGACCCTGATTCAACAAAAACGGTCCACGCTGGAGGCTCCCCCCGTCATCCGCCGCCGTGCACTCGAGGCACGAGTTGGAGACTCCTCAGGCCTCCTGTTGGATCCCCTGGATCCTCAGCCGTCAATCTCGGGCCCGGCCCCAAAATTGCCAAATCGGCCGGGGCGCGTCGCGTGGCCCCTGGGGTCCGGGGCGTCTTCGCGCATGACTATTTCGGGCCCGAGAGGGCCCCAGGACGGGCCGGGAGAGGGCGTCAGGAGGGCCCAGAGACTGTCCAGGAAGGGCCCGAAACGCCGCAGGATCGGTCCAAGACGCTCAAGATGGTCTCGAAACGGCCGACCACCGAGGCGCCCCAACAAAGCCCCAAGAGTCGTCAGAAGAGGGCCCCGAGAGGCCAGATCATTGGATTCCGATTGGTTTTTCAATGTTTTGCGCATTCTTCATTTTTCGAGCCTCAGACGCTCCAAGACGTCGCCAGACCAAGACCGCTTCGAGACGGCCCAAGAGGCCCCCAAAACGGCTGAAGGGGTGCACAAGACGGCCCACGAAAGCCCAAGAGGGCCTCAAGATTAGCCCAAGCGGTGGAGCACGAACCGAAAATCGGAGCCTTCCGCCCCAAGAGGCGCCCAGGAGACCCCCAAGGACCCCAAGAGGCCTCCAAGAGGCTCCACGAGGCCCCAGGAGGTCTCCAAGAGGGCCAAAAGAGGCTCACAGCAGACCCCCAGAGGCTTCAAAACTGCCTCCAGGCCCCCGAGAGGTCTCGACGAGATCCGAACGAACATCCGAACGAGACCAACAACCCAGGCACGGTGGCGGGACTTTTGGCACTGGAATAGAAAGCGCGTGAATTTTGTGAGGGCGCAAGATCGCTGGCTTAGTGTCTTGGAGCCCTGCTGATGTTAAGGCGTTGGGGCGACGTGCAAAATCAAGCAACAACACCTTGCGAAACTCAATGAGTATTGCATTTCGGGGACTTCCTGGGGGTCCTTTTGGGGCTCGTTTGAACCTTCTTGGGGCCCTCCTGGGCCTTCCCGGGGCCCTCTTGGGCCGTCTTGGGGGGCTTGGGCCCTCTAGGGGCCCTCTCGGGACCCCCTTGGGGACCTCCTGTGGCCCTCTTGGGGCTCTATTGTGAACCTTTTGGGAACCTCCAAGGCCTATCTTGGGTTTCTTGGGACTCTCTTGGGCCGTCTTGGAGTCCAGTTAGGCCGTCTTGGGGCCCTCTTGGGGACCTCGTGGGCCGTCGTGGGGCGGTCTCGGGGGCCTCTTGGGCCGTCGTGGACGCTGTCAAGACCGAAGAAACGAATCTGCTCAGAATGTACGCTTACCTGACGGAATGGGACGGCTTTTGCATTTGGGGGGGTCCTCTTGGGGGCCCCTTGGAGCGTCTAGAAAACCTCTTATGCCGTCTTGAAACGATCTTGGGCCCTCTCGGAGCGGTCTTGGGCCGTCTTCGAGCCCTCGTGGGCCTCCCAGAGGCCGTCGTGGGGACATGTGAGGCCGTCTTGGGAGCCTCTTGGGCCGTCATAGGGGGTCTCTTGGGCGCTCTTGGGGCTGACTGGGGCCACTCGATCTGGTTGACTGAAATTGGGACCATTCGATCTGGGTGCCCGCCCCGCCTACAGGCAGAATTGATTGGAGAGGACACGCGAGAGGACACAGGACCCTTCCGAGGGCCACGTTGCCACAGGAATGCCAAAAGGCACGTGTCGCGAGGCACAGGACACAAGGGTACCCTTGAGCTGGCAGCGTCGACCTACTAATCCAGGCCGACTGTATCCCCCCACACTCCCCCTTGCTATTTCTCCCGGCTAACAGATCGCAACGCTATGCGCGCTTTCCGTCATCCGCCGCCCCCTGCGTTCTTGCCACCCGGGTGCCTGGCGTGCTGAACTTCTGAGAAAATGTCGGTTCTTTTAGACTCCCCCTGGGGCTTCGGCCCAGCACGCTGGTCACCAGGAAAGTGTACACGTCAACGCCTTCCTCGCCCAAGATGGCCAAAGATGGATTCGAAGATGCCTTCCAGACGGCCGAGATGGCCCAAGTTGGCCTACAAGATGGCCCACCAAGGCCCAAGAGGGGCCCGAGAGGCTTTCAAGATGGCCCAAGTGGCCTCCAAGACGTAATCCTGGAAGGCCCGAAGAAACCAAAATCATTGATTTGTCTGAAATGTTTGCAGGATTTTGGCATGTACGCTGTTTCAGCTTTTCGAAGGCCCGAGACGGCCCAACAGACCCCCAAGATCGGCCCACGATCACCCAAAAGGCCTCCAAGATCAAGATGGCCCCATGACGGAACCCAGAGGCTCCCAAGAGAGACTCAAGAGGGCTCCAAGACGGTCCACGAGGTCTCCAAGACGCCCAACATGGCCTCCAAGACGGGCCTGAAACGCCCCAAGAGGGCCCCAAATTGGTTCAGAGAGGCCCCCAAGACACCTTCCGACGACGTCTGACGGGCCAGGAACGCTCTAAGACGGCCAAAGAAGCTCGCGAGAAGCTCTCCAAAGTCCCCAGAAGCCCAAGGAGGTCTCCAAGAGACCTTCAAGAGGTCTTCAGGAAACGTTTCGGAAGCCCCAAGAGGCTCCATTAGTGACCCGAGGGGCTCCCAAGACATCTCCTCCACCAACCCTCCTTTTTCTTCCTATCCTCCTCCGCTTCATGCTCCTCTAGGCGGTCCCCGACAGATTTCCACAACGGTTTAGGGAATACCTGGTCCGATAATGTACTCAAGCTCTGAACCCAAACGTTTGGCCACAGAGGCGTTGTTGTTCAAACCAACAAGACGCCATTTTGGTTTGTCCTCCACGTTTGCTTTCAACCGCCGAAGACGACCAACGAGGCCACCAAAATCGTCAACTGAGGTTCAAAGAGGCTTCTGCCCTGAGGCCTCAAAGAGGAGTTGGGGGAGCTCCCAAGCACTCTCTGCCAATCCCAAGTCATGTCATTCCCAACCATCCTATGGTGTTGATGCCTTGTTTTGTAGAGAGCTCCCCGCGACTTCTCCTCCTCCTCCTCCTCCTGCTCCTCCTTCTCCTCCTCCTCCTCCTCCTCCTCCTCCTCCTCTACTCCTCTTCGTGCGGCCACCGCGCCTATTCTGGCACACCCCTTACACGCTTCGTGGCACCATTGGGAGCTCCACTGAAGGCCCAGATGCCAGCGCTCGCATGCGCCCACCGCAGGCATTTTGGCACATCCCTCACACGCTTCGTGGCCCCACTGGGAGCTCCACCGACGGCTCAGATGCCATCGCTCGCATGCGGCCACCGCGCCCATTTTGGCACACCCCTCACACGCTTCGTGGCCCCATAGGGAGCTCCACCGAAGGCCCACATGCCAGCGCTCACATGCGCCCACCGCACCCATATCGGCACACCCCCTGGCAAGACTCGTGGGCCTTTAGGGAGCTTCACCGAATGTAGTGCATACAACGACGGTGCCCACGACTGACTGCATATGGTTGGGTCCTTCGCCAGGCTCATTCTCATTGCTCTTTTGTGGTTTCCTCTTATCCTCCTTCTCCTCTTCCTCCCGCGCGCGTTCCCAGATGGGTCCCCACAATCCCAGGGGGACCACATTGAATCGCATAGCTTGGTCGAACTGTGGCCAAGACGTTCGGTCATCAACAAATCAAAGAAGCCCCCTGGTGAACACAAGCCGGCTCTGGGCAGCCCCACTGGGCCCCAAACGATCCGCCTCTATGCCACGCGAGCCCAAGGCCACTTCAGGGAGACCCCCAAGACTGGCGATAAAGAGACCAGATCGACATACCTCATTGAGCTCACTCTCGCCCACGTGATCCCCCCCAGGCGTTCCAGACCAACTCGGGGAACACATTGTGCACTAGTTCGGCTCACGCGTAACCCGAAAGGTCTCAACAGCAGCTCAGGGAACACCTTGTCTGATAGCTCGCACAAGTAATCCGCCGAAGCGTCTGGGAAGCAGGCGAAGGGCACCGCCTCCGCAGCGCTATCCCGACTACGGGGAGGGGCGCGCAGCGCCGTAAGGAACCCGCCTTCCAGCGCACACAACTGCTCAGCTGAGAAGGATCACTGGCAACTTGTCTGCCGCGTCGGCGATCTGGGAAGCAGATGCCCCGCGAATGCCGACGTGGCAGACAAGACCTCGAAGAATACACCATCGGATTCCTGCAACTCTGCCCCTCCTACTCATCCGCCCCCATCCTTTTCCGACTCCTCCTCGCCCTCCGTCTCCTCGTCTTCCGCCCCCTCCTTTTGCGACGCCTCCTCGCCCTCCGATTCGTTTTCCACGTTCCTGTCCCCGTCTTCCTCATCCCGCCCTCCGTCCTCCGCCCCTTCTCCCACCCCTTCCTCCTCCTCCTCCTTCTCCTCCTCTTCCTCCTCCTCCTCCTCCTCCTCCTCCTCCTCCTCCTCCTCTTCCTCTTCCTCTTCTTCCTCCTCCTCCTCCTCCTCCTCCTCCTCCTCCTCGCCCTGCTCCAACTGATGACTACCCCCCCTCTGCCGCGGCCATTCTTCTCTCGCCTCCCGCCGATGTCCCTGTTGCTTCTCCTGCTGCCCCCTGTGCTCAGCCCCCCCCCCCTGGAGGCCTCCCAAATGGGATAGGAGCTTAGTGGGCACCGGGAACGACAAGGCCGTTTGTTCACCGGTACCGTGTTGCTGTTTTTTGTTGGTTCCGACACGCTTTTGTTGCCGGTTCCGTCGCCGTTATTTTGCCGGTTCCGGTTCCGATTCCAATCCTGGAACCGTTGTTTTGCCGTTTCTGGTCGCCGTTGGTGTTGCCGTCTGCGTTTTCAGGACACTTTTTCGGGAACGATGGGGAAAATGGAGCTGCCGTTTCTGGGGCCCACCACGGGCAGGAGTGGACGGGGTCGGACGATCGCGCCGCATCGCCGATGCATCGCCGATGCATCGGCGACGTCGGTGCAATGGCGACGCCGGATCAAGTCGGACTCCACTTCGATACGGGGCGATGCGACGAATCGATCTACTTGGACCTTATGAACTTGTGAGGCCCAAGTTCCTCCCGGCCCTCCCAACCCTGCGGAGGCCCCCAACATGGCAGCGAAAACCGACATAAGCCCCGACCAGCTCCCCATCCCTGGGCTGGTCGCGAGGAGGAGGAGGAGGAGGAGGAGGAGGAGGAGGAGGAGGATGAGGAGGAGGAGGGGGAGGAGGAGGAAAAGGAGGAGGAGGAGGAGGAGGAGGAGGAGAAGGAAGAGGAGGAGGAGGGGGAGGGGAGGAGGCTCGGCTCGGCTCTTCTGCGCGGCGCGATCCTTTGCGCGCGGCGAGGATATCAGGCAGACCTGGTCATCGGAAATAACCGCGCCGCGATGGGCGCCTCGCAGCCTGCCGGGGGCGGGAGAGGGAGGGGGGGGAGGGGGCGGCGGGGGCGAAAAAAAAAGAGGGGGGAGAAAAAGCCCGGCCAAATGCCGACTGCGCCCGCTCCGCTGCGGCGGGCCGCCGGAGGCCGCCATGCGGGGCGGGCTGGCCGATCGCTCTGGGACGATGAGTGGAATGACGCGTGTGCGCGCACATCTGGAAGATGCGCGCTTCGTTTAAAAACGCTGCCGCTTGCCGCGCCCCAAGAACGACGAGGACGAAAGGGGGGCGACAGCAGGAGGGGGGAACGATGGGCGAGAGGAGCGAGAGAGGCCACGGAGCTAGAAGAAGAAGAGAGCGCAACGGCAAAGCCGCGCAAGGGAGGCGAGGAGGGGAAGGAGAAAGCAGGCAAGCAGCAGAGGGGGGCGTGGCAACCTGGAAAAACACATGATTCTGTCAAGCCTGCGATGGCAGACGCGACCGGAATCGCTGCTTGTCCATACCAAGATGGGTCACGAGCTCCCGCGCTCTCTTCTCAAGAGAGCCCTTGGGCGCCTGGCCGCACGTGCGTTCGGCCTGCTTCTGAGCGTAGATGGCCACGATCGCGGGGCAGACGCGAGCTTCCATGTCCTGGTGTCCCGGACCGCTCGAACGGAAGCACAGCTTGTTCACTGTGTCGTCGCGCGCCTTGTTCAAACGGCAACAAGAAACGACGGCCTGAATGTTTTCTGCGGACGTGCCCGGCTCTGACGGCGGCGGGAACTTCTCGAGGAACTACACGAAGGCTTTCCTGCACGACTCCAGACAGGCCGCGCGACCGAGCAACGCCACCAACATGGCGACGAAACACGGCGGATCGGGACCGCCTTCGCCGCGCCCTGACCTTCCATTTCGTGCGGCTTGCATGCTTCGTGGTCTAGGTTGCAGCAGCCTGCGCGATATCGATAGTGACATCACGCAGAAAGCGCGCGAAAGTGACGCCCATGACGGCCCTCATCTCCTGCGCGCTCTTCAGACCGAGCTTCGGGATGACTCCAATGAACTCCCGGATCAAAACTGGCTCGTCAACTCCTCCACCAGCTCTCTTCTTCGACTTCGGCTCCGTTTCGTGGCCGAGGAAGAGCTCCCACGAGTACGCCGTGTTTTTTCAAGGCACTCGAAGCCGAACCAAACATCCGCCTGGAGATGAGCGTGCAAATGCAAACAAATACGCATCTTGATCCAAAGGACGACGGTCATCTTCGCAGAGCGGGCATTTGATGGGATATGACAGTGGGATGACCTCTAGTATCGTGTTAGATCCCTTCGCCCACGCCCCCTGCATAAACCACGGCGGAGGTTCGCTTGAAGGTGATGTTGTGTGATACGTCTAGTGGCAAGTACAGTGCGACAACTGATATATTGATTAGTACGTGCACATAAATGTACCCACCAGTGTTTACCATGCGCCCCCATGTCTATTCTGCAATTGATGTACACGTAGCCTGTTTGCTGTACTGAATGATCGACTGCACAAAACCCCACACGTACCCACGATACCACATACGTGTTGCAAATTGCCATCAGGAATCTGAACGCAACCTGGATAAGGAGGATCATATTCAGGAAGATGAACAACAACAAAAAAGAAACGTGAACCGATGTCCGCGAACAGCCGGGACGGGTACTGCACAGCGTCGGCAATGTCTTCGGAGCCAGTGAAGTCTACCAACGCAGCCAGATCGTCGGCGACTTGCAACGCCCACCGGTGTGCACTTGGGAGCAGACGGCGGGCATCAAAAACAAATTCTTCTTGTCCTCCTCGAGGGCGCCGTACAAGACAGCCAACACCAGCACGTTGCCAGCGGGTTTCTGGACCATCGCCTGCATCCACTGTAGCCGCTGCACTCGAAGCTCCACTTCAACAGGCAAGAGTCGCAATTTACGGAGGACGTCATGGTTGGACTGGGCCCAGTAGCTCTTGGCGCCGCTGGTGTGCTCAGTGATGGCGCAAGCACCGTGACAAACTTTGCGCGCCAGCGATACGACTCGATACGACCGTGCTGTCGATGACTTGGCGGTCCGTCTGGTTGAAAATGAAGCAGACGAGCGCTATGTGTGCAATGCCGTACACGAGGACTTTTTGAACAGGACGAACTTCCACCGTGCGCTGCGGCACCTGACCCAGACGTTGCCGAACCCGTGATGCGCTTGTCTGGTTGCCGCAACACGGCACTCACGTTCGACAGACAGGCCGTCGTCAAATCGGAAGTGGTCCCAAATACCGAACTGCTCGCTTGACCACGCCAAGTCCGATGTTCCTTCCGGGTCGTGTATGCAGTCTTCGTGCGCGCGCCAGACCCTGTCCCGACGAACCTGACCAAGCTCTCCGCATTGCCAGAATTCTGCTGGTACCCGTGCGGATTGATGGCAGCGCTGAAGTCGTCGTGAAACAACCGAACCTTCGTAATGAAGTTTGCGAATGTGGTGATGGACAGCGTGTGCGCCACTTCGTCCGCGTACGTGCCCCGAGCAACATCCACTCTCTGGGAGGCGCGTGGTTCGCGCAAGACCTCGGGCATCCAAGTGCACTCGATATTGATGGCGTACTTGTGCAGCCTGGGATCGTCCAGTGCATCGTGAAATTGCGACAGAAAGCATGGTCCTGCCATTGTGTCCACAGGAAGCGTGCCCTGACGATTGTCAAACCCCGCAAACCCATCCACACAGCGTAATCTGGCTGAGGCATACTGGACGCGCTGAGAGAAGTGTCGGGCTGCTGTGTCGTTGCAGACAGCCGTCGCATACTCCTTGAGTTCTTGCTGGTCCGCGCAGGCAAAGGCGTTGGACCTGTCCCGAAAAGGCAGTATTGTGGGAGACGCAATTTAAAGCCAAACGCTCACGCAGGACGCTTTGAGACAGGAGGAGGAGGAGGAGGAGAAAGGGAAGGAGGAGGAGGACGGGAAGGAGGAGAAGGAGGAGGGGGAGGAGGATGGGGAGGAAAAGGAGGAGGAGGAGGAGGGAGGTTGGAGGGAGGACGGAGGGCTCCCCCCTCCTCCTCCTCCTCCTCCTCCTCCTCCTCCTCCTCCTCCTCCTCCTCCTCCTCCTCCTCCTCCTCCTCCTCCTGGTCCTCCTTGTCTTCCTCCTCCTCGTCCTCCTCCCCCTCCTCGTCTGCGCCCCTCCCGGGCTAAGATCACCGCTCACCCTCCCGTGCGGTCCTGGGCGATCAAGTCCCCGCCGTGGTTGACGCACACGGCGGCCCCGGCCGCGTCCCGCACAGTGAGGCCGCGGAGCTCCAGCGCCGCGCCGTCGGCGACGTTGGCCACGGTCTTCGCCGCGCCCCCCGAGAGCTCCACGCCCGGGGCCCCCGCCAGGCGCTTCTTGCCTGGGGGGGAGCGGCGCCCGTGGCCCACTCCCCCTCCCCCTCCTCCCTCCCCCTCCTATGGGCAACGAAGCAGGGCCCCGCTGATGTCTCTCTTCGCACGGCGCTGCAAACTCCTCCTCTCTCTTCTAAGATTCCTCTCTTCCCCTCCTGCAGCGCCAATACCTCTCTCCCGACAGTTTTCGGGACGAGAGCGGAAGCAGCTCAGCGTCCATGCTCTCGGGCTTCTCGTGTGCAGCCTGTGCCAGTCCTGTTGGCCGCTGCGCTCAAGCTACTTGCAACGAGCTTAGTACAGTCAAAGCCCCCTCCTCCCTTCCCCTCCTCCTCCCCCTCCTCCTCCTCCTCCTCCTCCTCCTGGCACCTGTGCCGCTGGGATCCCTCCCCAGGATAGCAGGCGGGTAGCCTCCCGATCGTCACCCCAGATGTTCCTTCGGGACCCTGGGGGAGAGAAAAAAGGTAGTCGTATGGCGTCCCAGCCTGCGCCACGGGGGAAGCGTCGTGCCTGGGACCTCGGGGCTGTTCCCGACTCGCCCGTGCGGCGGGCGGGGATAGCCCAAGGTTCCAGTGCACGGCCTTTCCTTCCATTTTCCCGTGCCTGGGTTGTGGGTTTATACGATGTTTTGCTGCGACACCCTTGCGGTGGCCCACCTGGTACTCCGCCAGGGCTCGGGCGGTGCCGCGGGTCCCCCCTGCGGGGGGGGGCTCATTGGAGGATCCCCGCCCATTCCTCCCACGGTCACGTTCCCCCGCCGTGGCGTGCGTGGGGGCGGGTTGTCCCCGAGGAAGTGGTGCCCCTCGGGTGGCTCATTGGGGCGGCACGACCGAGAGCGGCGTGTCGTTACGTGCGGCCTCGAAACCGTTAGAACACTTTTAGCTGCGCTGCGTTATATTTGCTTTTGCCGCCTCGCACACTGGTCGCGCGCATCGGCTCTAGACGCCTGCGACCCCGGGCGTCTGCCGCGCTTCGCGGCGCTGCTGCCTTCTGTGGCGCGCGCCGCCTTTTGTGCATTTCGCCGCGGTAATCCTCCTATGCGAGCTCGCGCCGATTCCAACAGAGATGGTCCTCACGGTTGGCCTAGGGCGGCGGGGGCATTGACTCATCCGCTTCTGGGTTGCTCCACTAGCTCCTCTTCCTCCTCATCCTTCCCCTCCCTGACCTTCTCCTTCCTCCTCCGCCTCCTCCCGGTGGACGATCTTTCTGTATGAGCTGACCGCCCTGGCGCTCTTCCCCGCCCCTTACACCCCACGGCCCAAAACGGCCTCGAGTCGCGGAGAGATTGGCCCAAGACGCCCGAGATGGCCCCCAGAGAGGCCGAGAGGCCCCCCAAACGCCCCCAAAGACATCCAAGAGGCCTCCCGAGAGGGCCGGGCGCCCGACGCTCCAAGATGGCCCCAGAGGCCCCCAAGACCGCCACAAGATGGCCTAAGAGGCTCCCAAGAGGGCCCCAAGACGGGGGCCGTGCCCTCCCACACCGCCTCCCCCATCCGTGGGCCGCACCCGACCCCCAGCTCCCCCAGCCCACCCCCCCAGCCACCCCCACCTCCCCCAGCACCCGCTCCCCCCACCCGGGGGACCTCGCCTCCCCTCTCCCCACCCAGGGGCCGTCGTCTGGCACGGCACGGGGTACTCGAAAATGGGCCGCCCCCGAAGGAGAGGTCGGGAGCCCTGGGACCCGCGGAGGGACCCCAAAAAGAGCCCATGGGGGATGCCGGGGCGCACCAACGATCGCTCTTCCAGGCCCGGCAGGGCTCGGTGCAAACGTGCAGTTGGCGCCCCCCGATGGCCGGCCACCCACAGCGGCTTGCTGACCTCGATGCTGGAGGTCAGGGTGATGTCGTAGTCCACCTTCGTGGCCCACGGAAGGGCAGCAGTGGGCCGTCGCGCGTTTTTCTATTTCACCATATCGTCTTTCTCTCCTTCCAACCACATTCCTCCCAGAAGACTTGTACACAAGATGGCGCGGTTTGCTTCGATGGAAAAATACGGGCGCACATTTCGCAAATACTTGAACTTCTGTGGGCGTTCCCAAACTCCATACGTAAGGATCCCGAGGGCCGTCCGGGACTAAGCAGTCCGTGAGGCACCCGCTGGGAGCGTGGTGTCTCATTTGACGTGCCATCCGCGCAACGCACCGCAGAGGGAGAAAAGGGCTGCACCAGCAGAGGGAGTTGGCAGTATGGTTGCCAGCATTGGCAGTCACACGCAGCGGTGCTGTCCCCATGCAGCGCAAGCCCAAACATAAAACAACACTGGCGTTATGCTATGCGCTCGTATAGAAAGTTCTGTGAGTCACTCTCCAAACTTGCGCGACCAAGGGAATTCAAAAAGAGGAGGAGGAGGAGGAGCACCAGGACGATAGAGAACGCAAGGGCACAAAATAGCGAATCATACATGTCTGCCCTATGTGTGCAACGCTTCCTAGCTAGAAAACATGTTGTGTGACAGCCCCTATTGAATGGCCCACACGGCCAAACACAGGTTCAGCAAAATCCTCGACCCTTTAAATTCGATCATACCGTCCTCCTCCGTCCCCCTTCTTCTCAAACTTCTCTCCTCCGCCTCCGCCGAAGACGAAGCAGGCGCGAGGAGACGACTGCGACGACGACGACCTTCTTGTTGGACAGCGCGTCGCTCAAGGCGGACTCCGAGTCCACCTCCAGGGGCACGGCCGCGAAAGCCCCGACGCAGGTGGAGCAGCACACGTCCGTCACCTAGGACCATGCAGGGAAGGAGGAAGGGCCTGGAGACTCAAAGACTCAGCCAAACGTAAATCCGCGGCGAGCGAGGGGGGAAATGAGAAGGAGAGGGCCTCCTCAGAAGGCGCCGGGATTTCTCAGAAGCCCTCGCGCCTTCTGAGAAGCTGTTCTGCCTTTGGGCAAGGCCGAGAAAACGTCTCGAGAAGGCTGGGGGACTTCCGCACCTTCCGAGAGGGCCTCCTCCTTCTCGTCTCCCCCCCTCGCTCGCCACCGAGTAAGAGAACGAGCGACATGGCCATAGTAGGGAAACGAACTCTATACACCGACGCTTTTCCCGCCCCTGCGCTGAAATTCGCACAGGAACGCGGATTCTGCTGTATACAGGATCCTGGTGTATACATTTTTCGCAGTTTTTCCGGGACATCGGGAAACAAAAAGTATACGCCACACCACCCCAGCTGTCGTCCCCGACCCTCAAAAAGACCTGGGATTCAAGAAACAGCCCGCCATAGCCTTCCGAGGTCTGCACCGACTTCGTGGGTCGGCGCCGGCCCCCCCCCCTCTCGCTCCTGGCGCGCAGGCCGCGCCAGGGAAGCGGGGTCCGCAGGAGGACCGACGGGGAGGCACACCCGAGGCGCAAATGCTCATCCAAGCGGAGGCCCGACCTCCACCCTGGGCGTGACTTCTTTCCATTCTTAGGGGAACGAATAATGACACATAAACAGAAAACCTCGGAGGTCCGCGCGGATTTCTCGGGCCGGCGCTGGACCCCCCTCCCTGGCGCGCGGAGCGCGCCAGGGGCGGCGCCGGAGGCGCCGCCAGGGGGGTCCAGCGCGGATCTGAGAAATCCGCGCGGACCTCCGAGTTTTTATGTTTTGTGGCATTCTTCGTTCCCCAAATTTTGACGGCTTCCTCTCTATCTGGGATGATTCTGCTGGCTCTGAGCCCGTGGGGGAACAGGGGATGGGGGGGGGGCGGAAGCAGGAGGGGGCGAGGGCTGGAGAGAGAGAGAGAGAGAGAGAGAAAAAAAAAAAATGAAGGGCTAGAGGAGAAGACGAAGGGACAGGGGAGAGTGCTTAACAGGAAACTTGCCCTTCCCCCTCTCCTTCCTTCCTTCCTTCCTTCCTTCCTTCCTTCCTTCCTTCCTCCCCCTCCAGCGCAGAGGGGCCGCTCTAAAGAGGGGGGTGAGGGGCGGCACGCACCTCGCCTGCTGCTGCACCCCCACGGCGGCGGCGTAGAGCTCGGAGAGCGCCGTGTCGCAGCCCCCGCCGGCGTCGCCGGCCTGCGCGAGCAGGTCCTGCCGACAGCGGGTCTCAAACCGCCCCTGCGCCTCCTACGTCCTTCCTCCCCCCATGCTTCTTCCATTGCTCACCCCCCTCTTACCTCGCCGTCCTTGGCTCTCTTCCTGCCACCCTCCCTCCTCCTTCGCTTCCTCGACCTCTTCTTGCTCGCCGTCGTCCTCATCCTACTCCCTCCAATGCGAACTGCAGAACTCATCATCGCAACTCCTCCACCCACCACATTTCTCTTGGGGGGCATCGGCGGCCATGTCCCACAAATAAGGTTCAGGGCAGCAGAGCGAGACACCCCTGCGACCATGGGAACAGATGTAAATCGTCCTCCCAGCTCCTCCTCCTACCCTCTCCGTCTTATTTCCTTATGCGCACATCCTCTCTGCCGCACCCCCAGGCGTGTCGGTAAGGCGGGCTGGGCGTTTCGCCTGAGATTTCCTCACCGTGCATGATCCTGAAGCTTGAAGCAGGCAGTCGATTCAAGGGTAGAGGGGGGGTTCTGATTGGAACTAATGCCCTAGCGCCGCACGCTTTCGATGAAATCGTATACAGCACTGTCAAAGAAGAAAGGCGGTTTCATGTCAACCTAGAACTATCGCCTTAGCACCGCGCACATACGTCTGAACTATTGGCAACGGCTTCAAAAATGGCGGGCGGTCCTTTTTCTCAAAGCGGAACTCTCGCCGAACGTCAGGCGCATTCGTTGGAAAAGCCTGCAACACCTTCAAAGCTGGGATAAACAATTGTTAAGATAAATCTCTGGCCGTAGCACCGCACACATTCGGAATTTGCATCAGCTTCAAATGTGGAGGGCGGCCCCTTTTCAAAGTCGGATTTTCGCCGTGGTGTCGCGCTCATTCGTCTTCAACGTACTCAACAACTTTAACGCTGGAGGGCGGACTGTTTTCAAAAAGAGCGCACACGCTGCCGCGCCGCGAACATTCGTCCTCAGCATTTGCAAAAACTTCAATGATGAAGCGCGGACCGTGCTCAAACAAGGAAAGGTTCGCCTTCAACGCCGCGAGCATGCGTCTTCAAAGCTGCACCAAGGACAAACATGGAAGGCGTTTTTTTTTATCTTTTGGTTTTAACAGAGATGCAGCAAACGCACGGATAAAGTGCGGCCTTTTCAAGATTTGACATTCGCTTGAGGCTTCTTTCTACGAGGGCGCGCCATTGGTTCCCCCAGGGGAGGGGTCCGGGACCCCCCCGTCTTCTCTTTTTCCCGATCCGTCGTTCACGACCCTGCCTGCCCTGTTTGACAGAGGGGGGGTTGGACCGTCCCTCCCCCACCCCCTGGCCTCGAAGGTCTGAACCCCCCGCTTTCCCCCTTTCGCCGCGCTGGCCGCGCCACCGCCTTGGCTCGGAAACCCTGACGCCCTAACCCTGGCACTGTAAGCACAAGGCTAATACCTTACATCTCTAATCTGCTAACTGGTTAGCCCCGACACCCGCCTCTGGCCCGCTCCCGACTGAATAGAACCAGCCCCCAGAACATAGATGTTTTGAAATCCGCTGCCCCCCAAAAAAGGTGCACATCGGCCCTTGAGCTCCGTTCTCAGCAAAAAATGACGTGCGTATTTCCTGATGGTCTCACATACCCAGTCCTTGCGATCCCCTGCGCCACATACGTTGTGATGGACGTCGGTTCATACTCACATCGGCCTAACACTCACCATCTCCTACAAAAGAACGAATCGGCGCACGTATGCTGATCTTCACAACCATCCAATCGTCTCAATCTCTGGCAACACATACCATTTGGGAGACATCGGCTGACCTTCCTTCACGAGGGCCCACCACTCACCATCCTGGACAAAGTACACAAACCATTCGGTACAGATCTGATACCTTGACACCCCGTCCAACCCTCGCCTCCCGAGCGAAACATGCACTGTGGTAAACACCAGATGATCTTCACAACGTGCTCCCAAGTCCCCCAAATATCCCCAAACTCGCCATCGCCACCAACAACAGCAGCAACCACCTCCGAAGCTTCACCGTTTCACCGCCCTCGTCGCCGCAAGAGGTGCCAGGGATAGTCAGATCGCGCTGTGGCGGCCCTATAACTCTGAGACTATGATCCAATAGCTGCATTGCCTGTTTCACCCCCCTCGGGCCAGCTCCCGGCCGACCCCGAAACAGCCTGGGGCCGCGACCCCCCCCCGCCGCGATCCCATGGAGAAAAAGCGGGCGCGGTGCGCAACGGCTGTTCGTGCGATCGTATCACCTTGGACTCCACCCTTTACAGCAATTGCGACTCGGTGCACATTTTCACCCAACCACTCGGTGGACATCGACGGATCTTCACAGCGACCCATAACGCACCATTGTCAACAACATTACAATCGGTGCACGTTGCTGACCTTCGCGCTCATTGAGCTACCGCGATCCCTGGCAACAGATTTCACGCGGTGGACCTCGGCAGACCTTCACAACGACCCAACACTCACCATCCTAAAAGAATACGAACTGCTATGCACACGTTGATCTTCGCATCCATCCAACCCTCGCGATCCCTGCCGCAACTGTGATTTGGTGGACATCGGCTGGAGTCTACACCGCGCCCCCGAGTGTCCCCGACGCCCCCTGGCGCGTCAGTCGACCCCCGGGCGCCCCCGAGCTCGCCGTCGCCACCAGCAATACCATCCACGTCCGCATCTTTCCTGTCTCACCGTCCACGCTGCCGCAAGGGCCGCCGAAGAACTGATGAATCCAATCGTGTTGACGCGTGCAGTTTGTTGAGGAGGTCGACGTCGTGGGAACGGGTAAACGCGGGGCCCGGTCGCCCCAGGGCTGCCCAGGCGCGCTCGAAAGGCGCAGAGGATGGAAGACTGCATTAGCGCGTTTCGAGGGCAGGTCGATGTAATGGGAAGGGCTTCGGGCGGGGCCCTACGCCTTCACCCCCTATCGCCTTCGCCCGAACACCACAAACCCCAACCCTAACATGCGAACTCCCAAATCACCTTTGCCGAATACTCGAACCCTAACACTCGAATCCCAACGCCCTAGCGCTAAAACTCTTACCCAAATGCCCTTAGACCAACACCCGCACCCTAAAACTCGAACCCCATCACTTTATGACCCTGACATCCGCCTCCGGCCAATTTCCGAACGGCTCTACCTCGACCACGATCCTCAACGCGCGGGGCGCGGCGCGCGCGGGCCGACTGTGAGATCGTCTCGTATTGAAAAGCAGCCTACACAGAAAAACGACCCCGGTGCACGTTCTCTGATTTCCGCACCTACCAAAACGCATGCGAACCTGTGCCCCCGAAAAAACCATGATGGACATTGGCTGATCTCCGCGTGAGATTACTCCGTGCTGAAAATGCCACCCGGTGCGCATGCGATCTGCACAACCGCCCAACCTTCCAGACACCTTGCAAACAATGCAATTTCGTGGACGCTGGCTGACCTTCGCAGCGACACACCATTCACCTGCCCATGCAAGAAAAATACTCGGCGCACGTCGGCTGATCTTCGCACCCATCCAGGTCTCGCGGTCCCTGGCAACAGATTCAGTTGCCGGGTCTCTCGGACATACCCGAGCGCTCTCAGACGCTCCGATCGCTCCCCAGGCTCGCCGTCGCCGCCAGCGGCAACATCCGCGCGCCCATCTTCGCCGCCTTCGTCGTCGCGGGAGGCGTCGAGGAACAGATGAATCACATCGCGTGGGCGCGTTCAGAGTGGGCGGGGGGGGGCGACGCGCATCGGGAAACAAAGGGCCCGGACACGCCCCGAGGCGCCCCAAGATGGCCCAGATTTGCTCGGAAAGCGCAGGTGGCGCAAGACCGCGCTGACGCGATTAAAAAATCGACATTAAGGGAAGGTCTGACGGCGGGGGGGGATGATGGGCGCAAGCCTTTGTGAGCTAGTGACTGAACCCTGAACCCCTCGCGCTCTGATCGTCGAACTTCTGAACCCATCGCGATCCCCGCGCCCGCGGGCGGGTCGCGCGCGCCCCGATCGCCCCCGCCCGCGCGCGCAGAAACGTTCTGCGGTGCGCAGTTGCTCTTCCGAGCCCCCGCGACCCCCTGCAACGGATGCAATTTGGTAGTCATCGGCTGATCTTCACGGCGCGCCCCCGTTTCTACAAGTCGCACCTGCGCGCTCCCGGGCGCTCCAATCGCTCCCCACCTCGCCGCCGCCGCAGGATGCAACGGCATCTGCGCCCTCATCTCAATCGTCTCCGTCGCCTCAGGAGGCGTCGAGGAGCAGATGAATCAGGTCGCGCCGGCGCGTTCAAATTGTTGAGGAAATCGACCTCATGGGAGAAGATTGAAACAATGCCCAACCAGGGCCCGAGGTCGCCCTGAGGCAGCCCAGCTGCGCTCCGAAGGCGCAATGGATGCGCGGCCGCGTTGGCGCGATCAGAGGACAAGCCGATCTTACGGAATGGGATCAGGGCGGGGTGGGCTGATCTGCCCCAGCCATCGTGATCCGTTTTGAATCCCATAATTGCATGACTCTGGCCCTCTGCCAAATACTGTCGCCGACTGGAGCCAAAGCGATCCCCGGCCGCGATCCCCGCCGCGACCCCGCGCCAAACGACGGGGCGCGGCGCCCATCGGCTGATTGCGAGATCGTCTCAGCTTGAGCCCCGCCCCGCGCTGCGAGTAAAAACCAACGCGCGTTCCCTGGCCTTCGCTCCGGCCCAACCGACGCGACCTCATGCGAGAACCACCAAAATGTGGACATCGGTTGTATTCACATCGGCAAGACACGCGCCATCCCATGCAAAGTACCATTCGGTGCAAAGCTCTGCTCTCCACGACCGTTCAACCCTGGCGACCCCTTGCAACGAGTACCATGTTGGTGGAGATCGGCTGACTTTCACCGCGGCTAGGCCTTATAATCCTATGCAAAAAACCGCTCGGCGCACATATATTCTCGCCTTCGCGCCCCGGCAATTCTGGCGACCCCTTGCAGACGCATCACTTGGTGGACTTCGGCAGATCATCAAGGCGCTCCAGTCGCCCCCCAGCCCGTCGTCGCCAACAGCCGCGGCGTCCACGCCCTCAGATTCGCCGCCCTCGTCGCCGCGGGAGGCATCAAGGAGCAGATGAGTCAGGTCAGATCGCGCGGGCGCGCTCAGACAGTTCAGGACGCGGACCTCGTGGGAAGGGATACATGCAAGGCCCGAACGACCCGAGGCGGCCCAGCCGTGCTCCGAAGGCGCAGAGGATGCAAGACCACGATGACGACATGAAAAAGTTCGCTGGCGTTATGGGAGCAACTCATGGCGTGGGGAACTGATCCGCGGAGTCTCTGGCGACATGTACCTCTTCGTTTACCTCTTCGTTTTTTTTCAGATGCAAAACCTGGCCCATGGTGCGCGGCATAGCTGCCGTGCCCGTGCCCGAAGGAGGACGCCCCCGAGCACGCGCGTCAGTGGGTCGAGTCCGCCTGCCTGGCTGCAAGGGCGCCTCGCTTCTGCCCCCCCAACGAATTCCGCGCTCGACCGCGTGAGTTTTTCGCGGCCACCGAACCGCGCCTGGCAACGCGCCAACTTTGACTTGCAATTCTAGGTCAAGGAAGACGATTCGACCAAACTCAGTCCGAGGCGAGCGCTGCATCGCAAATATCACTGCGGACGCGCCGCGGGAAGCGCCCAGTTTCGCGCCCAGGAAGCACCTTCCGCGGCGTTCCACCAGAGGCAGCGCAACGCAATCGAAGCCAACGCGGCGGCGGCGCGCGCGCGGAATCTCGCGGGCGCATTGCGATTGGTGCAAATTCGGCATCGCCATTGCAGCGTGGCGATTTGCCGCCTTCGTTCGCGCGAACTCACTGCCCTGGCGCGAAATTCGCCGCCTGCGCAACGACCCCCCCCCCCTCGCCACGCCGCCGCCCTGGGGGGAATTGCCGCGGAAGCCGGGCCCCGAGATGGCGCGCTATCGCCGCGTCGCCGACGCGCCGTCGCAGGGCCAGGCCCCGCGCGCCCGAAGGGCGCTGATTCCGCCCAAACGCCACCGAGAACGCAAGCGAAACAACTCACGAACAATCCGCGCGCGCGCCCCCCCCTTCGCGCGACAACGAATGAAACCAGGCGCTCTGACCTGCGAGCGCTCGCGACGAACAATGGAGTCGCGACGCCCGCCGATTCTAGCTGAGCAAGCACGCGATTTCGCCGCGATGCGAACCACATGCCACTGCCGTCATCGACGCCGGTGAGACACGACGCCCCCTTCCTCGTTCGTTGCAGCGCATTCGAGCGCGCGCGAAGTGGCGCGCGGAATTTCGAACTCTGCGGCGCCGCAACTTAAATTCGGCAACCGCCTTTCCAAAATTGACCTGGTGGGTTTCCCGAAAGGTTGCGCGGCGCAGAGCGATGGCTTCATGCTGCGCGCGGGCAGGGCGTTGAGATGCCAGTTGGCGCGCCGCCGCGCGCGATCGCTACATGTCGCACGCGTCGCGGCGAAGCGCCGCGGGTTGGCGCGCGGGCGCAGGGCCACGGCGAGCGACTAGCGCCCCTGCGCTGTCTGGATCGAAGCTTGAGTGCCCGTTTCCGACTGGCCCTCAGAAATGGACTTCCTGAGCAGACTAGAGGCACGGGCTAGGGCGCCGCGCCCAGCCTCGCGCCCCGGCCGAGCCCTCTACGCGCGCGGCCCCGACGCCCACCTCCGGTCGGCCCCCGACCGGGTTCAAACGAGCCGCCGGCCGCGATCCCCTGCGCGATCCCCTGGGGAAAACGGGGCGCGGCGCGCGTCGGCTGATCCATGGGGTCGCGCCATCTGAAGCCACATGTGAATTATGATGATCACATGGCGCGCTCGCTTCTCCGATGCTGATCTCAGCACCTGCGCAACATAGATCGATCAGTCTGTCCGCGCGCGGATCGCGAACATCCCGATTCTCCCCCGCGCAGAGCAGGAACGCGGCGCGCGCCGGCTGTTCCGACGCCTCGCGACCCATGCGCCCGCGAGCGGATCGCGCGCCCAGCTGATCTCAACGTGGCCTTATCTCACCTCCGGCCCCCGCGACGCCGCATGGCTGCCAGCGGCTGATCTCCACAGCGGCCCAACACTCACCATCCTATACCGCCATTATTTCGGCGCACAGACGATGGCCCTCGCTTCGACCCGCCCCCCGCCGCGGCGCGCAGCGCAAAACAAATTGGCGCGCGCCGGCTGACTCTAACGGCCGACCTTTCCCCCCAGCTCCGATAGGCGCCCGGGGGCAAAATGCGCGGCGATAAATTCTCCGACGGCGCATGCATGAATGATTTCTCCGTCTCGGGCCCCCGTCGCCAGCCCATATGTCAGGCCCCGGCGCTTGCCGGGCTACTCCATGCGCTCCCGGGCGGCCCCGGGCGCCCTCATCGCTCGCCCAGCGCCCAGGGCTCGCCGTCGTCGCCAGCGGGGGGGCCACGCGCCCATCTTCGCCGCCCCCGTCGCTCGGGCAGGTGTCGAAGAGCAGGCGAAGCAGATCGTGTCGACGCGCTCCGATTGTTTGGGGGGTCGGTCTCGCGAGGAGGGATAGAAGCAGGGCCCGGGCGCGCCCCGAGATCGCCCCGGGGCGGCCCAGCTGCGCTCGGAGGGCGCAGAGGATGCAAGACCGAGTTGGCGCGACAAGAGGACGCGCCGATTGCATGGGGAAACCTTAGCGCGGGAACGGTCGATCCGCGCCCAAGCCTAAGCTGGCGCCCGCAATCTTACGGCGCCCCAGCCCTCACGCCCTAACATTACAACTAAACGATCACCCCTTAAGTCTACTACCAATTACTCAATAGCCCCGGCACCCGCCCCTGGCGGGCCCCCGACCGTGCTCCACGAGAACTCTGGCTGCGACCCCTTTTGCGATCACCTGCAAAAACAAACGCGGCGCACATTGTTTGATTGTGACATGATATCATCCAGAGCGCTACCCTCCAGGAAAGCATGATCGTCGCGCGACTCTGATCTTCGCAGCTTCGCACCTGCCCGACCTATGCGGCCCCCTGCGAATGCGGAGGACACCGGTTGATCTTCACATCGGCTGGGCACTCAAAACTCACTGCAACGAACAACATCCGGTGCACATCTCTGATCTCCACGATCACCTGCGACAGATACAATTTGGTTGGCATCGGCTGACCTTCGCAACGACCCAACTCTCGCCACCCCATGAAACAAATCCCATTCGGTGCGCATCTGCTCAACAGAGCACCCATCCATCCCTCGCGATCCCGTGCAACAGGTACTCTTTGATTCTTCACAGCGCGCCCCAGGGTCCCCCGACGTTCCCAGGCGCTGCATGACGCTGCACTCGCCGCCCGAGCGCTCCTGGGCTCGCCGTCGCCTCAAGCAACAGCATCACCCATATCTGCATATTCACTGTTTCGCAGTCCCCGTCGCCGCAGGAGACGCCGAGGAGCAGATGAATCTGATCGCGTTGGCGCTTTTAGAATGTTGAGGAGGTCGGTCTTCCGGGAAACGATAGACAAATACACAGGAACGCCCCAAGATCGCCCCGAAAGGCTCAGCTGTGCTCGGAAGGTGCAGGGGATGCAAGACAGCCTGGTGCAGCCTGCGTGACCCCACCACCTTAATCCTAACACCTTGCCCTTGAGACCTACTGCCCCTGCCCTGGACCCCGAACACTAGCGCCCGAACCCTAACACCCCACCCCCTCGACACCCAAGACCTAATCCGAACACCCTAACCCTACCACTACCCTTTTCAGCGCCCTAGCCCTGACACCGTAAACTTACACCCTAAATCCAAAACGCCCTCATCCGATCACGCTGATCGTAGCACCCTAACACCCGAATCCGATCCCGAATATCCGAAACCTAACAACATATCCCCAAACAAAAGTCAAACTTAATACCCTAGCCCCGAAACGCCCCACCCCCTACCTACCTCAAACACCCTGCCGCGAACCCGACCGCTCTAGCCCGAACATCCTAACCCTAACACCCGTATCCTAACACCCTATACCTAACACCCCGACCTTCACACGCTAAGCCGAACACGCAAACCTTAAAAACCATAACCCCAAGACAATGGAAACCAAACACCAAAGCCCGAACCCCAACACCCAAACCCTACCGCTATAGCTTAACCCTATCAGCCGAGCGCTACAAGCCGAACCCTAACAGCCTAACCCTAGCACGCCCTACCACCTGAACGCTAAACCTACCGCCGTAACCTTAACCCTGTCACCCGAACCCTACCACCCAAACCCTGGTACCCTAAACCGAACCCTACCGCCCTGACCCCAACACCCTTTCCGCGTAAGCACTGGGTCACCCTAGCACCCTAACCCTGATACGCTAACCCTCACACCCTAACCGGCGCAAAGTATCGCGAAGTGGGGGGAGCGGGGGTTCAAAATCCTCCCCCCATCTCCGGCTCAAGGGGGGAGGGGGGGGGTCCGAAACCCCTATCCCACCGGGCTCAAAGGAAGGGGGGGCCCGAAAACCCACCCCCCCTTTCAGGGAGGGGAGGGGGTCCTTTCAATTGGAGGGGGGTCCACTGGCGCCCTTTCTCCCTTAACTGTGAGTTCCAGTCACCCAGACACTCGAACACATGGCACAACTACACGGATGGAGGGCGGCTCGTCGTCAAAACGGGGCATTCGATTGCGACTTCCTCGACGCCCATGGCCAGAGGTGAGAACGTCTTCTAGATGCATACAGCTGGGGCCACTTCTGTTTCAAAAGGGGCACATCGCTGGACAACCCGCTGGACTGTGTGACCATACCTGTGTGCACCTTCGTGAAAGCTCGCTGGCGGATGCCAAAATAGTTTTTCCCATTTCAACACGGGGTTCTCGCCTGAACCGCAGGCCTGCAGGGTGCTGGTGTTGCAAGGAAGCGTTTGAAGTGGACAGAAAGGCTTTTGGGGACTTCAGAGGAGGGAGCTCGGGACCAGAGGGTGTCCTGCAGCATCGTTCGGAAATCTTGGATGGACTCTTGTCCTCCTCCTCCTCCTCTTCCTCCTGCTCTTCCTCCTCCTCCTCCTCTTCTATGCTACCACCGATTCCCACTTATCCCGGATCCCATCCTGATCCCTCCCGATGCCTCCTGATGCTGCTGGTCAGCCTCCCCTCTCAGACCTCCAATTCTTCCCACCCTCCTCCTCCTGCTCCTCGTTGAAACTCCTCCTCCTCCTCCTCCTCATCTTCGTAACCCTCCTTCTCCTCCTCTTCCTGGTACCTCCTCCCTAGTCCCCTTCGCCTCCCCCTTGTGGCTCCTCGCAATCCGTTGCCTGGCCGCCCGTGATGCCGCTGATCTGGGAGCCATCGTAGTTGGAGCACAGCGCCGCGAACGACGCCCCCTCGAGCGGGAGGAGGAGGAGGAGGAGGAAGAGGAGGAGGATGAGGAGAACGACGATGACCTTTTGGACCGTTTTGGCCGAGCGCAGAAGATCGTGCGACGGAGGAGGGGCAAGGGGAAGAGGGCGAAGACGCCTCCCGCACGGCGGAGCCCTGGCACGCGCACCTCCGCGACCACGACAGCCCGCCAGCCGCCAGCCTTCCCCCCCAAACGGGGGGGTGGGGACCAGCTGCGGTGGCGGACGGGCCGCCCTCGTCCCCCTCGGGCACGGGTGGGGCTCTACACATCGGGCGGTCAAGGTCGCGCGCATCGATGATTTGCTGCAGAGGCGCTGGGGCCCCTCCAAGCCAGTGGTACAGGCTCTCGCCGATCCGACTGAAATTATCTTGGTCTATTTAAAGGCCAGCCAAGTGCCTTCCATCCACGGTCGCATACTTGCCGCACGTGGTGCAGCAGCTCAACAGAAACCTGTCCAATCCTTGACCAATACGAGACGGGTGGGTGGCTCGACCCGCTGCCAAGTCCAGTCTGCCCCTGGCCCCCGCAGACCCTTCGACCCTTCGCCAGACGGGGGTGGGGGGCTCGGCAAAGCAAACCCGCAGCACGGACCACTCTGGAAGCTGGCCTCGGCAAGCTGGCACGGCAATACTGCACCCCCCCCTCGCGCTGCCACCTGCCACCCGCCGTGGTCCGAACGAACGAACGACCACCGCTGCGGACACCGTCCGGGCCTGGCTAAGACCGGGTGGGCGATGCCGTGGCCTCAGGAATCTGGTGTGTCTGAGGAACATGCACTGCGAGGTGCATCAAAGGTTAATAGAGGAGGCTGGATGGACGCAGCCGGGGCGATGGCTGGATGCAGCCAGGGCGATGTCGGGGATCTTCTGGCCCGGGTCAATCTAGACCCGGGTCAGTCAAGCCTTGCAGAATCCTGCAGGATCCTGCAATATCCTGCACCCAAACCCGGGTCAACGGCGAAGGATCCTGCAGGCTCCTGCAGGATCCTGCAATATCCTGCACCCAAACCCGGGTCAACGGCGAAGGATCCTGCAGGCTCCTGCAGGATCCTGCACCCAGACCCGGGCCAGTGCGACCCTGGCCCTGCAGGATCCTGCAAGATCGGATGCTCTGGCTGACCCCCGTTTGCATTGACCCCCGTCTCAAGGCTCCCGAATAAACGAAAAAATGTTTTTGTCGGACGTTTGCGAGTAGGCACTCTTCGAGTGGTGGAACGCCCTCGATGACTCTTGGAACTTCTTCGAAGCTCCAGAGGGGCCCTGGGGAGGCTCCGGAAAAGCCCCGGGAGGGGGGGCGCCACTCCAGGCAGAAGAAGAACAAATGCCATGCACATTTCTCCTTGCGCTCAGCGCACGTTTCTCGGATCTGCGCTGGACCCCCTGCCGCGCGCCAGGGGCGGCTCCCGAGATGTCGGGGATCTTCTGACCCCGGTCAACCCAAACCCGGGTCAGCGGGAAACCAAAAAACTGCAATGCAAAGAAAAACACACTGCAATGCAGGTCTTCGCAAACCCGGGTCAGCCAATAGGCGCGGCCGCCTCGCGGCCACGAGCGGCTCGCCAACCCGGGTCAGCCAGAGGGGGTCTTCGCAAGATCCTGCAAGATCCATTGCCCTGGCTGACCCCCGTTTGCATTGACCCCCGTCTCAAGGCTCCCGAAGATGTCGAGTCTGGACGGGGCCGGCCCTCTAACTCTCGAGGCGGGCTCGCCACTCCACGGATCGTCTGGGCGGGGCTGGGCCCGCCTCGGTCCGCGGCGCGCCCTCCACTCCAGGGATCGGCCTTGGCAGCCAGGGCCAGCGCTCGTCGTGCACGGGCTCGGGCCAGGGCTGGACCTGAACGCTGTTGTCCGTTTTGTCTTCGTTTCGTTGTTCGTCTTGCCATACCCGTTTACCTGTACCCCCCTGCCAAGAACGAAAAACAAAGCACAACCGGAGTCCAGCAGAAGAGCGTTCAGGTCCAGCCCTGGGCTCGGACCAGGGTGGGAACAAGAATCCAGCGATCCGTCCTTGGCTTGTCTCGTCTTCCCACCGACGCCACCAAACGCCTACCCTTAGGTCGGGCATGTCCCCCTACAAGCGGATTTTGGATCTTTGGATTATGTTTGAATATTCCCCCCGTAGAGGGACATACCCGACTGAAGCCTACCCGCAGCTGGCCCCGCCTCCACATCGGCCGAGGCGCTGCCCTTCATTAGGACTGGGTCAATGCTACTGCTGCAGTGCGGGGCCTCATCCATGTGAGAAGGGATCCACTTCAAGGCAACTTCAGTGGCTCTCTGCTGGAGGCCGACGCGGATCCCGGACCGAGTGCCATGGTGCACACCACTGTTTTACCCCGATGGCGGACTTGGCCCATGCTTTGACCAAGGGCCCGTGATCAGTAACGGAAGCACGTTCTGGCGCAACAGTCTCGACGGCCAGAGTGAACGCAATTCATTCCGAGCGGGGCGATGCCCGCCTTCTACCTCCTACACGGGTGGAAGGCCCCCACGCGCGCTGCCATACCGTAGAGGCCAGTCAAAAAAAAAACACCTTCCGCAAGACGCCCAACCCTGAGACCCCGGGACGCCCATGGATTTCTGGTGTGGGATCGTCACGGCTTCCGTTGAAAAGCCACCGAAACTCAAGAAACCCAGGGCGCCCTGAAGGCAAGCAAGGTGTTTCTTGGCATGGGTCTCTCCACTGTACGTGGATGCAGCGGGTGCGCGCTGGGGCGCCGGAAAAGACTGGACTGGCCGCTCGGCAGCTGGAGTCGGGTCGAGGCTGGAGTGATGGGCTTGTTTCTACCACCACCACCACCACCATAAGTTGGAGGGGAGAAGGAGGTGGAGGAATAGGAGTAGGAAGAGGAGGAGGAGGAGGAGGAGGAAGAGGAGGAGGTGGAGGAGGAGGAGGAGGAGGAGGAGGAGGAGGAGGACACCCTCCCCCACCTACTTCTGGTGGTGGCGGTGGAAAACAGGCCCACCATGGAGAATCGAAAAGATAAGAACGGGCGCCTGAGTCGTAGAAATGGGAGCCGGAATCCGGCGGTGGCGACGAGGGCCTCCCAGGGGGCCCCCCCAAAAAAGGGGAAAACGGGCGAAGGGTACCGGTATTCGGAGGCAGCCAAGAGGGGTGCGTCCAAGAGGGGGGGGGCGCAAATCATGGCCAGCGGCGTGCGCGGCCCAGGGGGGGCCGGGGACGTGTTGAAATAAGAAGAAGAGGCGCCTCGACATCTGGGGAAACCTCCTGGCCCACGCCATGATATCCCACACCCTCACCTAGTCATCGCCCCCCTCTTGGCTGCCACCGAGGTAGAGTAAGGGAACGAAAAATGACATACACATACAAACTCGGAGGTCCACGTGGACTTCTCGGATCGACGCTGGACCCCTCTCCCTGGCGCGCGGAGCGCGCCAGGGGCGGCGCCGGAAGCGCCGCCAGGGGGATCCAGCGTGGATCCGAGAAATCCGCGCGAACATCAGAGTTGTTATGTTTATGTCATTGCTCGTTTCCCTGCTCTTCGCCTCCCCTGCTTCTTGGACGTCCACCCCACGCACTTTGGGCGGCGGCGGCGGCGGCGGCCACGGGTCGCGGTGGCCTCGAGGCGCCGCGGCGCCCCGCGCGCGGCGCTCCGCGCCAGCGCCGCGGGCGCCGCCAGGAGGCACGGCGCGGCGAGCAGGCGCCGCATGGGTCGGGCGGGCAGCGGGGGGGGCAATAGAGGCGCCAACAATTTATGCGTCGTTTCTCCTTCGAGTGTAGATGACATCCGCCCTGCCCTAAAGTCACCCGTAGGGCGGGCGGGGCCAATAGAGGCACCAACAGTAGAAGCGCCAACAATAGTGGCACCAACAGTAGAGACGGCGACCATCAAAAACGGCATCAACATAAACTTTTGACGGTCTGGGCGGCGATAGTAGAGGCGCCAACAAACAAAAGCGGCATTGGTCGAGCGGGCGGCGGAGGGGGCACGGCGGGCGGGGCCAATAGAAGCGCCAACAATTTATGCGTCGTTTCGCAGTCGAGTGTCGTCGATATCCGCCTGCGCCGATCCCGCTGGGCGCGCACCAAAGGTCACTCTGGCGAAAGGTCGCACTTACGCGCGTAGAGGAACAACAGCGGCGTAAACATAACCATGTGACGGTCCGCGCGGATTTCTGGGATCTGCGCTGGGCCCCCCTCCCTGGCGCGCGCGCGCGGAGCGCGCCAGAGGCGGCGCTAGAGGCGCTGCCGGGGGGGGGGGGCAGCGCGCATCCACCAAATCCGCGCGACAATTCATGAGTCTTTTCTCTCCGCGTGAAAACGACATCCGCCTGCACCCATCCCGTTAAACCCATCCCCGGGCCCAAAGCGGGTGGACGCGCCTTCCAGGCTTCGGCCTGGCAGGCGCCCCGTGCACCGCTTCAGCGGGACCGTGGGAGCCTGGCCGGGCTGGGCTGGTGCCCTTCGCGAATAGAAGCCTCCTGGATGGTGTCGGAGTAGGTATGGGGTCGGAGGATCGCGGCGCATTGCCAATGCATCGCTGATGTGATGCATCGGCGATGCATCAGCGACGCGTCTGCGATGCGTCGGCGACGTCGATGTGAAGCCAATCGGGCCGCGCACTGCCCCGCATCGGCGACGCTCCGCCGATGCGGCGCGATCCTCTGGGCCAGTCCACTCCGACCCAATCGAGGAGGCCTTGAGAGGGGGGGGGTGCAGCGCGCCCCGGGGAGAGAGAGGGCAAGAGTTAGGTCGGGCATGTCCCCCTACAGGGGAAGCATAAAAAATAGTTTAAACAATACACCCAAAAACAAGTCGTCCTCAGGGCATGTTGTAAACTATTTGTGAGTTTCCCTTCTGTAGAGGGACAAGCCCGAGTCAAGACTCGAGCGGCGGCCAGCCCTTGAGCCGACACAGCACGCCGCCGCGAGCGCGACCTCTCCGCCAGAGGGCAGGCTCGGCGCAGGTCCAGGGCCGGCGCCGGCGCCTGCCAAGGAGGGCGGGGCAGCGCGCTCCGAGGGCATAATTTCTGGATGGGCTGGTGGGGTTACTGTTTGATCGCGACCGCGAGCGGGCACCCGCACGGCGTCAGGAAGTCGCGTGATGAGCGCAAGCCGAGAACTACGCGGCAGGGGCGAAAACGAACAAGAGACACAAGGGAAGAGAGCGAGGCGATCGTATCCAGGAGGTCCTGCGGATTCCAAGGGAGATCTTCAGGAGGTCCTTAGGCTTCCCCAGGGAAGAAATCCATCGGATTCCTCAGGACATCCGTCGGATTCCTTCGGAAATTCACAGGAGTCCTTCGGAAATCCATAGGATTCCTTAGGACATCTACAGGAGACTTTAGGACATCCAATAACATTCCTTAAGCAAGTCTTGGGAATCCTTAAGGAAATCAAGAGCAGGAGGGTACGAAAGAGGAGCCCGCGGGAAAGTTCGGACTGGGCGCGCTAGGAGGAGGAGGAAGAGGATTATTTAGAAATTCCATAGGGCATCCTTAGGACATCCATCGAATTCCTTAAGACATCCATCGGATTCCTTAGGACATCCATCGGGTTCCATAGGAAATCCATCGGGTTCCTTAGGACAGCCATGGGATTTCTGAGCAAATCTATAGCATCCTTAGGAAATTAATGGAATCCTTAGGAACTCCATGGAATTCCTTAGAAAATCCATCGGATTCCTCAGGACATGCACCGGATTCCTGATGAAATTCATAAGATTCCTCAGGACATCCACAGGATCCCTTTGGAAACCCATCGTATTCCTTGGGACATCCATCAATAGGATTCCTTCGGAAATCCATGGGAATCCTGAGGACATCCATAGGATTCCTTGGGCCATCCATCGGATTCCTTAAGAAATCAATCGGAAACCTAGGAAATCCTTGCTAGGCAACATAAGAAGATCATAATTTCGATTCGCAACTTCCCCCCGCGATTATCAAGTTCGGTCTTGCCGCTCCTCTTCCCCGAACAATTCTCTACCCGTCGGGGATAATCAACTCTCAGAGGCTAAAAGGGGGGTCCAATGATGTTCTGGGGGACCCGCTTACATACGTTGGCCCGCGCGTGCGAGAAAGGCCAGCAGTGGCAGCGGTCGGCGGCCAGAGTAACATGCGCCATCAGCTGCAGGCGCGGGCCCGCGTGTGCGAGAAGCGTTGGCAGTGGCAGCGGTCAGTGGCGAGAGCGACAGAAACCAAACGTCAGCAGCTGCACGTGCGAAACGACCCGGCAGCGTCGGACGCCGACGCCTTCGGCATGGTCAAACGAGCGCGCGAGGCCGTCCCCACGAGGCGCCGGGCAATCGCACGCCGGCAGAGAGCAGGAGAGCCAGCAGCGGCGGCAAATGGCGGTGAGGAGGAGGAGGCCCAGACGCTATCAACTACATGCTCGGGAAAAGTGACAACACACGCACACACACACACACACACACTGCGGCAGCGGAGCGAGAAGGGCCGGCAGAAGTTACGCTCGGGAGCACTTTGGCAAGCGCAGCGCGCAAGAGAGGGTGACTGACGGAGGTGCGAGGAGGACCGGCAGTGGTGCGAGCAGGGCCAGCAATGGTGCGAGAAGGGCCAGCAGTGGTTCGAGAAGGGCTGGCCGTGGTGCGAGAAGGGCGGGCAGACTCTGTACGAGGAGGGCCAGCACGGGTGCGAGAAAGCCCCGCAGTGGCAGCAACGTCGGCAAGCAGAAGGGGCAACACGACCGACGGAGGGGGCGCGCAGCCGCCATCAGCTACGAAGGCGGCACACCCAGGCAAGAGTCCGATGATATCAGCTACGAGAACGGTGTCGTGACGCAAGAGACCAACGCCATCAGCCAGAAGGGTGATTCCGCTATTGAAAGCCGGGGCCAACACGAGCCTGACACCACCAACCGCGAGTGTGGTGCTACAAAGCGCGATCCCGACGGCTTCACCCGCGCGGATGGGGACGCGAAACACGAGAACGATGCCATCATCTACGAGGGCCTCACAACGACGAACGATCCCGATGCCATCAACTACGACGTTAGACGGCCTAAAGCGTCCCGTTTCGAGCTGGACGCGGACGTCCTATGAGAGGCGGTCGTAAACGATGACGCCTCGGGCGTGGCCTAGTGGCCACGGGACCTACTTATCTGGCGTGACCGATACCCTCCACCAATCCCTGGCTGCTGCCTGCAGATTCGTTGTCGAACGTGGCCTATCGTACACATGCTCATCACCGAGATCAGGAATGGCAGTGGCAGCTCGAAGAGGGACGGCAGTGCCAGCTCAGGGGCAGTGGCAGCCGGTGCAGTGCACGAGAAGGGACCACAGTGGCAGCTCGGCTGTGCGAGAAGGGGCGGCAATGGCAGCAGGGCGCTATGGGAGAGGAGACGGCAGGGGCTTGGCCGCACGAGGGTCCTGAAGAGGTCGAGGAGAGCGGCCAGGAGCCCGAAGAGGAGAGCTGCGAGCCGGAGGAGGATGACGAGGTGGCGCCGAATGACACCGAGGAAGAGGAGGAGAGCTGAAAGACGTCATCAGCAGCAGGCGGGGGCTGGCACGTGCGAGAAGGACCAGCAGTGGCAGTGGTCAGTGGGACGGCCGGTGGTGCAAAAATGTCATCAGCTGCAGAGGGCAGGGGCGGAGGTGGCAAGGGCTCTGGCCGAGACAGCAGGGTGTACGGCGAGCGCCTGGTCTACGTCGGGAACCTGTCCTACGCGAACTGCTACAATTTCTGTATCTGTTGCATCACATGTGGACCAGCAAAGCCATGCGTGTGTGAAGAGCCGGCAGTGGCAACAAGCTGGGTACCATACAGTCGGACTCGATTGGACAGGACACGCGAGAGGCCACAAGACCCTTCCGAGGGCCCTATTGCCACATGAACGTAGGAAGCATGGGTCGCGAGACACAGGGCACGAGGGTCCCCTTGATTTGGCAAGGTCGACCTACTAATCTGGGCCGACTGTACATCATAAACCACAAGCGTGGACCAGTGCGCGCGAGAACGGCCAATCGTGGAGCGGGAACAACGGCACCGCGGGCGCTGCGCGGCCATCGGCTGCGTTCTCAGGCCGCGGAGCCAAGAGTTGGCTGTCCCAGCCGTGCGAGAGAGAGAGATAGTGAAGAGGCGGGAGCTGAGGAGAGGGAGAGAAGATGAGGATGAGGGGGAGGAGGAGGGGAAGGAGGAGGAGGAGGGGGAGGAGGTGGAGGCATGGTGGAGGAGGCCTGGGGGAGGAGGAGCCTGCCTCTAGAAATGTCAGGCCCGCTCCTCGGAGCCCACCCCCTGCCCCTGCCCCTGCCCGAGGCCGCGGGGGAGGAGGAGGAGGAGGAGGAGGAGGAGAAGGAGGAGGAGGAGGAGGAGGAGGAGGAGGAGGAGGAGGAGGAGGAGGAGGAGGAGGAGGGGGAGGAACCCCGAAGTGGCGCGCGCCATGCGCGCGGAGCCGCGCCCCCGCGCGCGCCGTCCTCCTCCAGCAGAGCTCCGGCGGTGGCGCAGCCGGGGCCCCACGCGGACGCGGGAGCCTTCCGGGAGGGGGGACGGCGACGACAGGCGGGAGGTTGTCGGGGGCGGGCCAAAAGTTGGCGGCGAGCGAGGGGGGGAGCGAGAAGGAGAAGGCCTTCTCAGAATGCGGCGAGACCTCTCAGAAGCCCTCGCGCTTGCTGAGAAGTTCTCTGCGTCTTCGCGGAAGGCTCAGAACACTTCTCAGAAGACGGGGGGACTTTCTGGCCTGCTGAGAAGGCCTTCTCCCCTTCACTTCCCCTTTCGCTCTCGCCGCCGAGTTGGGGACGGGCCTGACGCCATGCGGTCCACAATCAAACGGCACCAGGCGCCGCCGAGTCCGACTCCGCTCCATCAGGGGGTCCGGGCGCGCGTCGATGCGGGACAGGCGGGAGGGTGAAGAGGGGAAGAGCGAGGAGGAGGCCCGGCGAGGAGGGCGAGGACGAGCAGAACGGGCGGGGGGGAGGAGTAGAACGAGGAAACGACGACGACGCCAACGACGACGACGCCGACGCCGACGCCGACGACGACGACGCCACCGCGGATGCGGACGTCGGGCGGAACCTCCCCCTCTTGTTCACACTACTTCCCCGCGCATGCATCTTTCCTGAAAACAATTGTAATCCCTCCTCGTCGCACCACCGGGCGTGGCGGTAGGGCGGGTCTGGCGTTTCGCCTGAGACTTCCCCACCCTGCTTATGAAACCCAACCTTGAAATCCCCAACGGTTAATTACACAGGTGGTGTGGCACTCGCCGTAGCGCCGCGCACATTCGCATTCAAAACTCCCACACGTTACACATCCCACCAACCCTTCAGGATGCAGGTGGCTTTACACATTGTCTTCTGTCCACCTCCTCCCCCTGCTCGAAGAGGGGTTTACCCCTTCCGCAAGTACACGATATGAATACTTCTCCTCTCTCCCCTCTCCCCTGATGACGTCCGGAAGATACCCAACCCCCCTCCGCGTACTGTATTTTATACACAGGATTCCCAAGAAATGGTTCTCGCTTCGTTTTTGTCCGTAATGTTGCTCCCGCTGAAGCGCTGGCCCCATTTCTGCGCCTCTGGTTGTTCCAAATCGTGTTCCCGCTGCAGCGCGGGCGTTTTCGGTCATTCCAGGTAGGCCTCAAAATCAAAAAAATGCCCCCCGAAAAAACAGTCGGAAGTGATTGCACAGTCGGTGCCGATTCGCTGATTTCCGCAGAAGCCCACCCCACTTTGGGGTGTCGTCGTCTGCAGTCAGTATCAAACGGGAACCCCGAGTCTGCTTTGAAAACACGAAGTTGGAAGCGGAGCCAGTGGGCGCTCTGTATCAGCCCCGCCCTGTGTGGAGCTTATCGGAGAGCCCCAGCAGCCAAACATGGAGCCACGACTCCGGACCGGCCCAGACCTCTCGAAGGCGATCCACTTACCCTCCAACGAACCCGGCGCCATGCAGTGACATGCTGTGTGGTGTTGCGTTCTGCGCCGTTGTGAAATGCGATATTTTGCGTTGGAAGTTTTTGTGGTGCGGTTCTTCACTGCGCAGAGTCACGCCATGCGATGGCATGCGACCTACGCCATGCCATGCCGTGCTCCACCATGCATCGCGTACCCTCTCGCGATCATTACCCTGCTCGACATCCGACTGTGCGAATAGAAGGGACATCTACGCCATGGTAAGGGATGGAGGGGCAGGACGTCAGATATGACGCGAGTGCACCTGGCTTGCCCAACCCCCTCCCCTGGGCCTGAGAGGGGGGGGACAAGGTAGTTGGAGTTTCGAGATGGGCCCACGATGGTTTCAAGGGAGCCTTCGGCAGCCCAAGACGGCCTGGAAGATAGCACAATATAGCCATTGATGATTCAATCTAGCCTCCGACATACCTCCAGGAGGCCGCAAAACACCGCCAAGACGGTTCCAAGTGCCCTTTTCGAACCTTCCTGGGCACCCTCCACGAAGCCAAAATCCGTCAAAAACCTTGGACCCACGAGTGTGTTTGTCTTCTTGCCCTTTCGCTTCCCATCGTTCTCTGAGGCCTCACGATGGCCCCCAGATGGCCCAAGGGAGCCCCGAGAAGGGCCCAAAAAGCCTCAAGCCGGCCCCAAAACCGCCACAGAGACGCCAAAGAACGATGTTTGAGCCTCCGAGGGGGGAGGGGGGGGGCTAAATTAAATACCCCCTCTGTCTGAGCCAGTGAGACTGGGCCACCGAAGGGGGGGGGTTCTACAAATGGGACCCCCTCTGTTTGAACCATCGGGCCCAAGCCGCGACGCGTTTAAAGTGACAGAAAACGAGTACCACGTCAAGTGCCGCATGCAACCAGTGAGCGACGAGGGCAACAAGTAACCAGCGATGCGTCGGGAGAAACAAGCAACCAGCGACAAGTCGCGCTGGAGGTCTGGCGATCGTTTCTGGATGGGCTGGCGAGGATACGCAAAGCGACAAGGATTGCGATGATTGAGGGCAGCCCACTTCAACAATGTGGTTTTGGCTTTTGCGCCGCGCTAAATTGAAGTGATAACGCGTATTAATTACAAGGTTCTTTTGTTCCAAATGGGGCTCTCGCTTAAGACCCCTCCGTGCTCAGTACCAGAAGCGTAAGCATGCACAGCAATTACAATCACAGAAGAGTAGCGCGTTGTCCAAACGGATATATCTATATATATATGCCTCAAAGCAATGGTAAACGTGTATGCCGCCGCAACAGGTATAAGGATGGAGTAAGGTCCCCTTCGAACAGCGCTTTAGTGTGATAGTTGATCATAGCTCCTCGCGCTCCTTATAGTTAGGCACCTGGACGGATGCAATGACGTTCCATGCCACAACGAAATTCTCGCCTGAGAGGCAAGCCCGTGGATCGTTTGTCATTCACGGGGGCGCTTCCATAGTGGAAACGAATGCCCGCGGGGACTTGTGTGGGGTGGCCTTGGGACTGGTGCGTTGAAGCATCATTGACGCATCCTGGGCTTACTATGGTCTTCCCTCCTCTCTCCTCATGCTCCCCCTCCACGCGGGGTCCCGGTGTGGGCCCTCGCTCGTTTTCCGTCAGGCTCGCGCCGCCAGCGCTCTTCTGCGCTCGACGCTCCGCAGCTGCCACTGGGCAAGGGGAAGGGGGAGGAGGAGGAGGCGCACCAGTGACGAGGGAAGGGGCGGAAAGGGAAAAGGGGGGGGGGAAGAAGAAGAAGAAGAAAAAGAAGACGAATAAGAATCATAAGAAGAATACGAAGAAGAAGAGTAACGCCGAAGCGAACCGTCCCCCCTCTCGGGGGGCACTGCGCGTGCTAAGTGGTGCGCCTCCACGTTGACGCCGACGTGCAGCGCGACGAACCTCCGGCACCGCCGTTGTCCGTCACGAAAGCGACGAAGAGCGGCAGAGGAGGGGAGGGGGGAGGGACGAGGAGGATCTCCAGGATCTCCGCAATCACAAAAGTGACTTCGATAGGATCTACGTGCCACCCCTGACGTCGAACAGCAACGCGGCGAAGAAGAACAGGAGGGACAGGGGCCCGCCCGTGGGGAAACCGAAGAAGTATGTGGTGCAATACCGACATTGAGCCAACTCACCCCTTCTGGGCCAAAACACCAAGAGCGGAAGTACCTGTACCTGAGCACAAGCCGGACTGAACAAAAACCACAACACGCTGACCATCAAAGGATACTAAGCTGAAGTGAAGTGTGCTCTACAAGGCACTGGAGGCACTGGCGCATAGCGATCAACATACACGCCGACAACTAAGCGGATCGCCCACTCCACAGACAGCCTCGCTCCACGGCAGGGGACTAGAATGCATTGGCTGTCCCGCGCCCGACACTGCGCAAAGGACAAACATAAAATAGCGGACCCATGGCCACACAGTAAATGACGATTCGCCGCCGGGTCGCAAAGGAGAGCTCCAATCACCAAAGGCCAGTTTGACATACCCTCCCCTGGCGGAGATGGGAGATGGCGAAACCAGAGCTGATGAAATGAGCCCTCCAGAAAAACCTCGAAGTACAGGTGCAGGACAGGGTACAAGCTGAACACGGCCCGACCAAGCACCTGAACGACAACCTTGAATTCGCTCCCCTTCGTCACCAGGAAGGGCTGGACGAAACACGGCCCAGACGCCCTGGTGTCCTTCAAGCGCCGACGTGGAGGCGGGGGGCTAGGCTTGAGCTAAGGAGGGAGGAGGAAGAGGAGGAGGAAGAGGAGGAGGAGGAGGAGGGGCAGGAGGAGGAGGAGGAGGAGGGGCAATGGGGATGGGGGAGGGGAGGAGACGAAGGGTCGGCGCACGGCCCACTGCCGCCGCCCCTCCTCGCCCTCGCGCCCCCAGCTGGTCCAGGCCTCCGGCGGCACCTGGACCCGCCTCGAAGCCCCGGTCGCAGCGCGCGAACTATGCACATACACCGATTCTGGCCAGGCCCATCCTGAGCCCAGGATCGGTGCATACGCCCTCCTACCTTGGCCAGGAAGGCACATGCACCGATCCTGGGTCAAGGATGGGCCTGGCCAGGACCGGTGCATGTGCATAGTTCTCTTCGCCCGAGCTCCCAGAGAGTCGGGCGTTAGCAGAATGGGTTTAGTGGGACCTGGTTTAGTGATTTGTACTGGGGGGGGCTCCCCCGCCCCGTTCCACTAACCGGAACTGCCGTCACCCGAGAAAGCACCAACTACGGCAGACCTGGTTTAGTGATTCTGGCCAATTAAGGAGCTCCGGGGCCCTACTACTAACCGGGTCCCCTTACCTGGGGTCCTGGCAATACCCGAGAGAGGTCTGGGGGCCGACCCTGAGGCGGGAGGATCGTGAGAAGGAGAGAAAGGGGTAGCGAGGGAGCTTCGGCCTTCGCGCGCAGCAGGCTGACCAATAACTGGGGGGCAACTATTCCCGGCTTCTGGGTCTCTGGCTTCGCCGAACACGCGCCCCCAGGGCGTGTGAGGTCTGCGCAGGAAGAAGATCAACAGACGGCGAGCACGACGCCATCACGGACGACATGAAATTGACAAGAGAAGGAGGAATCAGTATCGTTAGACCAATCCCCATCCCAATCCCTAGAAGCCAAGATTCCGTTAAGCCAACAGTCTACCGCCAATGGACGGGTATGGGTGCCACGGAGCCCGACGGAAACGGCCTCTGTCCCCACCTAAGGAGATAGGCCATCTAGCGGAGAGAAGGCTTACCCGATGGGGATGGGATTGGTTGAACGATGCTGAGGGAAGAGGACCGCCCCCGAGCGCCTCCACCACGCTCGCCCCGAGGAGTCGCGCCACCTGCGCAGTGCCAGGCGGTAGGAGGATTGAGGAGAGAAGAGGGGGAGACAGAAACCATGGCCTGCCTTGACCCTCGCAAAACGACCCAGGGTGCACGGAGCCTATTCCAGATCCAACGTACTCAATTTCGTCGTCCCGACAATAAGGGAGGACGTTCGCGAGGACACGAGTCCTCCGATGGGCAAACAAAAAAAGGCACAGACCGCCGAGAGGAAGCGGAAGCGAACTGGAAGCAGAAGGGGCGCACTGCTGATGCGTGCCGGCTGTGTTCCTTTTCTTCACCCTTCAAGGACAGGCAAGGGAATCGGGAATAGGAGGAGGGGTGTAAACGTCGAGGTCGAGTTGGAATCGCCGATGCACCGCCGATGTGTCCCCGATAGCGAAGCAACATGTTCATGGGCACGGTGGGACATTAACGCCACTCTCCGCGATGCGATGAATAAGCGACTTGAGATCGACACTTCCCCCAGATGTTAGCCCCCTTCCCTATCCCCCTGAATCTCCTCCTCCTCGCCCCTGGCGAAAATTCGCCGACCCCATCGGCAAATGTGAGACGTTTTTCCGTTTGAGTCGTCGTCACCGCCGTCGCCTCTCCCCCATTTTCCCTGAGCCATCCTCCTCAAGCGATTAAGCCAGATGGAAATCAAACAACGTCGTAATTCATTCGAAGGGACGACCCTTCCCTTTGATCACTTGGGTAGCAGGGGGGGGGTCTCAGGAGGAATAGCGGGGGGGGGTCCTGGGGGTCGTGACCTCCTGCCCGGGGAGTCGACCCTGTGGACAAGGGGGATAAAGGGGGGTGGTCCCTTTGTGGACAAGGGGGAATCATGATCCTCCACCCGACTCCCCCCTGGACACGGGGACCCCCCCTCCCCCTCCTGCATGACCCCCCCCCCCGGAGGCACCCTCCTGATTCTTATCTGGTGTTGCGGGGGGCTGCGTATTTTCCCGCATGCCTCTAAGAGGCCTCATATCCGATCCGAGACGACTCAAAGTGGCCACGGAGCCTCCCAGGCAGTCTCCCAAGAGGCCCCCCAACAGAGCCCAAGAAGCTCCCAAGAGAACCCCAAGAAGGGCTCCAGAGCGTCATCGGCGTCGTCCTCCTTCAGGGTCGGCGGCACTGGCCGCATGGCCTTCCCAATACAAATCAAGCTGAAACGTTTTGAGGTAGATCGTAGCAACAGGAATGCTCACTGCCGCCCGCTGGGTGAGCGATCACTCGCCAGATCTCCAACATACTTGGAACAAGTGGTCAATCAGAGCGAGCGTTAGTTGCAAGCTCTCCTTGAAGCACATACAGCATGCGGCCTGTGTTTGGGCGCAAGCATGAAGGGATCTCCCAACTTGCGGTGGACGATGAACAATTGCCACGAATTGCTGCCAGACGCTCATGGCAGATACAACATACACTGTCGTAAGATTCTGGGTGACAGGAGAAGGGATGCGAGACCCGCCATCCCCCGCCTGCCAGGGGTGGCAAGGCGTGTAAAATAGTTGGCTACCCCCCTCACTCCGCCAGGGTCCAACATCGCATTTGGAGGGCGGGGGGGGGGAAGCGGGCGCCTCAACGCAGCCCAAGGCCCGTGACCTCCAAGATGCCATCTCAGCTGGCTCAAGCTGGGCTCCAGCACGCCGAGGAGAACGCAACAGCAACAAAGATGACCCACCCCACTACTGCCCAAGTGATCTCCAAGACGCCCAGGGAAGGCAACAGGAGGACGCCCAAGAAAAACCTAAGAGGCAAACATCGTCCCAATCCCTTGGGAAAGCGCATATGTTTAGCATGCGCCCATTTCGGTCTCAACAGCGCTCAGAAGTGATCAAGTGGCTGCCGAGAGCGTTCCAAGACGGCCCACGAAGTCCCCGAGAAGGCCCCAAGACGACCCGAGAGCCGCCCACGATGGCCCAGCAGGGCCTCCCCAAGAGCAACTCGAACTGACATTTCGAGCCCTCCGCCCCAAAGACCCCCAAACCTGCCAGCAGGCGCCCAACAGGGCCCGAAGCGTCCCCCAAGAAGAGGCCCCAACCTGGTCCCCAAGAGGCCCCCCTGAAGGGCCACAAGGCCTTACCCGTGCACTGTATGTCCTCATCACCAACGCCATCGTTCTCGTCGTCGCTCTCCTCATCACCACCGCCGCCATCTACGTGACACCGAACACGCTCTGGAACGTTCCCCAACACCCCCCCCCGCAAGAATTGCATTGCGGCATTAGTCTTCTTCCTCCCCGAGCTGTAGCACCATCCTCGAGGAGGAGGAGGAGGCGGAGGCGGAGGAGGAGGAGGAGGAGGAGGAGGAGGAGGAGGAGGAGGCGGAGGAGGAGGAGGAGGAGGAGGAGGAGGAGGGGAGGAGGAGGAGGCGGAGGAGGAGGAGGAGGAGGAGGAGGAGGAGGAACGCCCATCTTCGGCTCGCCACGGAACAATACCTCCAACCAGCCCCGCGGCAGGTCCAGACAAAATCCAGCCCCGACCTGAGGCGCCGCAGGACCTCTCCCATGGACTTCCTCATCGTCCGTCGTCGTCGTCGTCGTCGTCGTCCTCCTCCTCCTCCTCCTCCTCCTCCTCCTCCTCCTCCCTCCTCCTCCTCCTCCTCCTCCTCCTCCTCCTCCTCCTCCTCCTCCTCCTCCTCCTCCTCATCGTCCAATATCTCGTCGTCGTCCTCATCATCACCACCTTCGTCGTCAACATACAAACACACACACACACACACGCTGCACCATTCGCCAACATGTCCCCACAAGACTTGCATTCCTCCTTGTCCTCTCTTGCTCGTCGTCCACTTCTCCTCCTCAGGTTGGCTGGCCCACGACCCCTCCCTCCAACCGACCCATGGGCGGGCTCGCACAAGACCCAGACACTCCCAATGCCGCCTCGCCCACGAACGCCCCCGTCAGAGCCTCGACCCGACTTCAGCCCGTACTCCCTCCAGCAAGCCTTAGGTCGGGCCTGTTCCCTTACAGGGGTAGCTTGGACAAAACATAAAAACAGACGAAACATGCTCAACCTATGCCCAAACATAAGTTTTAAAACATGTCCCCATTCTATGTTTTACTACTTTTGAGCATTCCCCCGCGAGGAAGAGCAGGAGAAGAGGAAAGACATGAGGGAGCGTACATACAAGAACAAACGGCATAAACAAAAACATGTGGCGTTCCGCGCGGATTTCTTGGATCCGCGCTGCGGCCCCCTGGCGCGCTCCGCGCGCCAGGGCGGGGGTTCTAGCCCAGATCCTAGAATTCCGCGCGAACCTCAAAGGTTATGTTTATGATGCGTTGTTCTTCCTCTCATGCAACTGGCATCCATGCTGTGCTGGGACAGGCCCGACTTAAAGCAAGCCCGTAAGACTTCCAGACAACACCTCGAATCTCTCAGCCTCGGCCCGCCTGCGCACGCCCAGCGCAGAGCCTCTCGCACCAACTCGCGGCGCCCAGCGCTGCAAGGAGAGGCCCCCGCCACCACGCGTGAACGACCCAGGACGCCTGCAGGCAGAGGCGCTGCGACACTCCACAAGATACCCCCACAGAACTCGCACTCATCACTCTCCTCCGTCTCCTCGTCCCCCAGGCGGCCCCAAGAGCGCCCAAGAGCGGCCTAACAGCGCCCCCAGAAGCGATGCTGATGCCTCTGGAGGGGAGCTAAATCGCCCCCCCCCCGCCCCCCCCCCCCTCCTTAGACCCATAGCTCCCAAGATGGCCTCAAGAGGCCCAAGAGGGCCCCAAGAGGGCCCCAGGACGGCCCCAAGAGCGCCCAAAAGCGATCCAAGAGTCCCACGATGCCCAAGAGGCATTCCGCCTCCTCCTCCTCCTCCTCCTGCTCCTCCTCCTCCTCCTCATCATCATGACCATCATCAGCATCAGCGTCAGCATCAGCATCAGCATCAGCATCAGGATCAGCATCAGCATCAGCATCAGCATCAGCATCAACATCAGCATCATCATCATCATCATCATCATCATCATCATCATCATCATCATCCTCATCCTCATCCCATCCATCCCCATCCCCATCCCCATCCCCATCCCCATCAGCATCATCAGTATCATCAGTATCATCATCATCATCATCATCATCATCATCATCATCATCATCATCATCATCATGATCCTGATCATCATCATCATCAGCAGCAACATCAGTATCATCATAATCATCACCATCCAAATCCTCATCCTCATCCTATTCATCCGCATCCGCGTGTTCATCCTTATCCTCATCCTCGTCCTCATCCTCATCCTCATCCTCATCCGCATCCGCATCCGCATCCACATCCGTATCCTACTCCTCCGCCTCCTCCTCCTCCTCAGCATCAGCGTCAGCATGAGCATCAGCAACAGCATCAGCACCAGCACCAGCATCATCAGCATCAGCACCAGCATTATCAGCATCAGTATCAGCATCAGCATCAGCATCATCATCATCATCATCATCATCATCATCATCATCATCATCATCATCATCATCATCATCACCATCACCATCATCAGCATCAGCATCAGCATCTTCATCATCAGCAGCATCACCATCATCATCAGCATCATCCTCATCATCATCATCAACATCATCATCCTCATCATCATCGCCATCATCATCTTCCTCCTCTTCCTCCCCTTCCTCCTCCTCCTCCTCCTCCTCCTCCTCCTCCTCCTCCTCCTCCTCCTCCCCCCGCCCACGTTCTCCATGGATCCGCCGAGCTTTGTTTCACTAGACGTGTCTCTTTGTCCCTTTCCCCATCAGCTCTCATGAGCAGAGTTTTTGAAAGGGCTGGTGGGGATGCGCGAAGCGCGAAGTCCTACTTTACCTCGATCCAGCTCTAGTATTCCTACTAGGGCTTGATCAAGCTCGAATGACATCCCACCAGGACTCGATCCAGCTCTAATAGAATCCTACTGGGGCTCGATCCAGCTCTAATAGAAATCAACAGGGGCCCAATCCAACCTTCATAGAATCCTACGAGGGCTCGATCCTACTTTCCGAATCGTCGTCGTCGTCGTCGTCGTCGTCGCATGGCCCAAGAGGGCCCCAGAACGGCCCCAGAGGCCCCCAAGACGTCCACAAAAGGGGCTCGAAAAGGGGGTCCTGAATTGACATTTCGAACGTTCCATCCTTCGAGGGCCACCGAGACCGCCAGCGGCCGCCCAAGAAGCACCCAAGAGGCCCCAAGAGACCCCCAAGGGGCCCCCAAAAGGCCTCAAGAGGCCTGGAGAAACTTCAAAATTGCCTCCAAACGGCCCCCGCGAAGCCTTCTAAGAGCCTCCGATATGCATCCAAAATGCCTCTGACCCGTAACCCAGGCACGGTGGCGAACTGGGCCGAGTGCACCCTCCGGGACTGCCAGTACGCCCCCAGGAGACCCTCAGAGACTGACAACATGTTTCCGAGAGGCCCCCGAGAGGCCTCCCAAGAGACCCCAACGAGCCTCCACGAATCCGCGGCCTTCCTGGGGCTTCCCCTCTGATCGGGCGTTGTCAAAACTGGGTTTAGTGGGACATGGTTTGGTTTGGTGATGTTCTGCTAACCGGAACTGCCGTCACCCGGAAAAAACACCAGCCATAGCAGACCTGGTTTAGTGATTCTGGCCGATTTAGGGGCTCAGGGGCCCAACCACTAACCGGGTCCCCTTACCTGGGGTCCTGGCTACACCCGACCTGATCCCCCATTCAGGGTCGGCGGAACCGGCCGTGAAGCCTCTGTGAAAAAAACTGGCCAGAACTGAACCAAAACCCCCTCCTGGGCACCCTCGTGACCCGTTCTCCGAGCCGCGTCCAGCCGTGGCGACGAGGGAGGCCGCCGAAGGCCCCAAGGAGGGAGGATGAGGCCAGGGAAGGAGTCTCAAGCTTACGGCAAGTTCCTACCTTGACGACGTGGGCCCCGCTTTCCGCCGCCGCGTGACCCTTGAATCCTTTGCGCGATCCCCGCTCCTGGAATTCATCAGAGCCTGTCGGCCCCATATTTCGTATGGACTTCGCGGGGTGGGTTGCTCCCTGTTGGTCCCAGAGCCCGAGACGACGCCCCCCCCCCCGAGGGCGTTCAACCCTGGAAGCGGCCGAGAAAATCTGTCCAGAGGGGGGGGCGAAAGCAACTCCACTCAAAATCGGTCACTGGACCCCTCCCGAGGTAGAAACTCACCATTTTGTCGTGCCGCGCCCAGCTGTGGCGGCGAGGGGACCGACGGCCAGAGCCAACGGCTGCGCCACCTCAGCCCCCCAGTCGGCTCCAAGTTCAACTCGGCGGCGAGCCCAGGGGGGGAAGTGAGCAGGGGCGGACCTTCTCAAAGGGTCGGAAGTCCCCCGGCCTTGTGAGAAGTGTTCTAAGCCTTCCCCGAAGACGCAGAAGATCGGGGGCGCGCAAACGTGGATTAGCGATCCATGGATTTGGCGGGCGGTCGCCAAATCCATGGATCGGGGGAGGTGCCCTCCCCAACATGCGGCCGGTGCCGCCTCGTTCGGCGACGGAAATCCGCGATTTCCCAT
>CAUYUJ010001636.1:301490-328990 GCA_963575745.1 Prorocentrum cordatum
CATCGTCATCATCAGCAGCATCAGCATCATCACCGTCATCATCATCATCATCATCATCATCATCATCATTAGCATCAGCGTCACTTTCACCACCACCATCACCATCACCTTCATCATCATCACCACCGCCAGCATCAATATCATCAAAAGCATCCTTATCGTCATCAACATAATCATCATAATCACACCAATCACCATGATCATCATTATCATCAGCATCATAAGCATCGCCATCGTCATCGTCATCATCATCAGCAGCAGAAACAGCATCACCACCACCACCATCACCGTCACCATCACCATCAGCATCATCCTCATCCTCACCCTCATAGTCATCATCAGCATCATCATCCCCTCGTCCTCATTCCATCCTTATTCTCATGCGCAACTTCATCGTGATCGATATCGTCGTCGTCGTCGTCATCGTCATCGTCATCACCATCCTCATCAACATCAGCACCACGACCACCACCATCAGCATCAGCATGAGCACCAGCACCAGCATCCTCATAATCATCATCATCAGCATCACCATCATCGTCAGCATCGTCATCAGCATCAGCATCAGCATCAGCATGACATCAGCATTAGCATCAGCATCAGCAACAGCAACAGCATCAACATCATCATCACCATCATCAACATCAGCATCAACATCATCATCACCATCATCATCATCATCGTCATCATCATCATCACCATCACCATCATCATCATCATCATCATCATCATCATCATCATCATCATCATCATCATCATCATCATGCTTATAATCCTTATCATCCTCATCACGGCTCTCCCAAGACTGGAGACACGAGATGTCACACGTGACGGCCTCCCCAGGCCCCTCGAACAGTCGCCATCCTCTGCGGCGTCGGCGTCGTCGCCATCGTAGGCGTCGGCGGCGTCGTCGTCGTCGCCGTCGTCGGCGTCGTCGTCGTCGTCGTCGGCTGCGGCGTCGTCGTCGTCGCGGTTCTCCATCTGACGGCGGCGACGACGGCAACAACTCCGCGCTGGGCCTGCTGGACCCCGCCCGGGGAAGCAGCGCGTGCAGCGGCTGCCCGGGGAAGCCGCGCCGCAGCGCGGCCAGCACCGGCAGGCCCTCCGGCGCGCAGTCCACCAGCAGCGCACAGTTAGGAGCCTCGAGAGCGGCGGGGGCGGCGGACGAGCGAGCGACGGCAGACGAGCGAGCGCCGGAGCGACGACCGGCGACGAAGGATACGACGGTGAGGAGCGGAGCGGAGCGGAACGGACGGCCAAGCATCCGCCCCGTGGGGCGGCCTCGAACCGCGCAGCACGCACGGAGAGCCTGGAAGGGCATCGTGCGCTGAAGAGGAGGGGCAGTGACGGCGACGCGCGGGCTGCGGCCTCGGCGAGAGCGAGTGACGACGGCGAGCGAGGAGCGACGGCGAACAGCTACGACGGCCAAGGCGACGAGCGAGCGGCGGCGAGGCCGACGAGTGAGCGGCGTTTAAAAGGGCGACGTTGACGGCGAACGGCCACGAACGGCGATACCGAAGACGGCACCGGCGACGACGATTGACGACGACGACGGACGACGGCGGCGCCGAGAACGACGACGACGACGACGACGAGGATGACGACGACGAAGACGACGACGATAAGGACGACGTGCACAAAAGATGGCTGCGGCGGACAAGGCATTGCCACAGCGACGGCGGCGGCGGCGACGACCCCGTCGCCCACCCCTGCTGGCGGCCGCGGCCTGCCGTCAATGCGAACGCCCGAAATGGGTACGGAAAAAATCGGTACGATGCCCAACAACAAGCGTTGTCCAAAACCGACAGCGGCCGCTGTTGGGCAGGCGGCCTTCTGTCTTCAGTGAACAACGTCCGCGGCGGCGCGGACAGCGAGTCCAGTTCAAAATGAAGTGGAACGGCTGCTGGGCATTGTACCCATTCTTTCCGTACCCATTTCGACCGTCCCGAGTTGGGTGCAACGCTTGAGGGAGAGTGGGGGAACCAATCGGTACCAACACCGCCACTCCCAGCACCTCTCCTGGGGTGCGTTGTGACAAGGACTTCCAGACGCAGCCAGTGGTGGCGACAAAGACCTCCCAGGAGGCCGAACAAGAGGCAAAGCGAGCGAAGGGCACCCGTGTGGGCCTGCCTTTCCCTCCTCCGAGATCCGGGGGATGAGGGGGGGGGCGGGAGGGGGCAGGGACTGCCGGCAAGGATGCCGCAGCGGAGGCCGAGCGGGGTGCGCGGGCCGAGCGTGCCTCGAGGGGCCCTCGCGGAGGCACGGCGCCGGGCCGCGGCCGAGAGCAGGGCGCAGGTCGAGCGCGCCGCTGGCGCGGAGCGGAGGCCGAGCGCCAGCGGCTGCCGCGGCGGAGCGCCGGAAGCGGAGGCCGACGGCGGCGAGTGCGCCCGGGAGCACCGCGCGGACGCCCACGGCGCAGGGAGGCGGAGGTCGACTCCTCCTCCTCCTCCTCCTTCTCCTCCTCATCCCTTCTCCTACCTCCTCCTCCTCCTCCTCCTACCTCCTCCTACCTCCTCCTCCTACGTCCTCCTCCTCCTCCTCCTCCTCCTCCTCCTCCTCCTCCTCCTCCTCCTCCTCCCAGCCAGCGCCCAGGCAGTGAATGCCACCGCGGCAGGGGCCGTCTCAGCTGAAGGTCCCCGAGGCGGAGGCGGCGGCAGAGGAGGCCACCCTTGGCAGCGGCTGCCGATGCCGACGAGGTGCGGGCGCGGGGAGTTCCACCGCGACAGGGGCAGCGGATGCCAGGGAGGCAGGGGCTGCCAAAGGAAAGACCACGGAGGCAGAGGCTGAGGCAGCGGACGCTGCCGAGGCAGCGGCCAGACGGACGCCACCCGTCGCCTCGTCAGGATCGAGTCCGTTGCCGCTGCTTGCGATTCTGCCTCTCCCACCCTCTCATGGACCCTCTTCTCTCTGGTCGCTGACCTGCAGGAAATCTAGGTCGGCGGCGCGCCTGGGGGTGAGGTGAGAGGGAGAAGGCCTTCTCGGAAGGCGGCGGGGCCTCTCAGAACCCTCTGGCCTTCTTAGAAATGTCCTGTGCCTTCGGGGAAGGCTCCGATAACTTCTCAGAAGGACGGAGGGCTTCCGAGCATTCTGGGAGAGCCCGCCCCTTCTCACTTCCCCCCCAGGCTCGCCACCGACTCGAAGAAACGTTCCCCTCCTCCTCCTCCTCCTCCTCCTCCTCCTCCTCCCTAGCTAAGGAGCCGAACTAAATATACACCGACTCTGTTTCTGGCCCTGCAATGAAATTTGCACAGGAAACCGGATCCTGGTGTATACGGGACCCTGGTGTATATAATTGTTGTTGCTTCCCCTGGAAACGGACAAAACAAGTATACAATACACAACACCACCTCGACGCCGTCCCCGACCCTCAAAAGAGTCTTGGGATTGAACTGCAGCCCGCCACTGGTAAGGTATATGTTCCAGTTTCCGACTGCAGTAGGGGCCCGACCACAAGAAACCTTCCACAAGAAACCCAACCCTGAGACCCAAAGACTTCCATAGATTTTTGGTGTGGGAACGTCACGCTTTCCATCGCAGCACCTTCGGAACCCAAGAAACCCAGGGCACCCTGGAGGCAAGCAGGGAGCTTCTTGGCATGGGCCTCCCCTGTATCTGCCTCCCGAGGCTGCGCCGAGGAAGCCAACAGAAAACACGAGCTCCAGGGGGCCGAACTCCCGCAGCACGAGCCGGGCCCGGGCCGCGCTCTCCGCGGGGTCGTCCGCCGTGACGTTGGCGGCGAAGAGCTTCGGCGTCCCCGCCGCCGCGAGGCAGCTCCTGCCGTCTCCGCCGCCAGAGTCCCCTCACCCCCCGGTCCGCCTCCTCGGAGTCGTGCCCTCCAGCCCTCCCGCCTCCGCCAGAGTCCGCCCTCCTGCCCGGCCCCGCCTGCCCTCCCTGCCTCCAGCTCCCACCTGCCCTCCCGCCCGCCCTCCCTGCCTGCCCTGCTGCCGTCGCGTCTCCACATCCACCGCCTCGGAGCCGTGCCCTGAGGCCCTGCGGGCCTCTCGAGGAACTGTGCGTAAGGATGGAGGCCTCTCAAATGGGGTCCGAACCTGACTCGAACCTGAGTCGAACCTGAGTCGAACGGATCCATCAGCTGGGCCCCAGGAAGGGTCCCCCCAAACGAGCATCGAAGCTGGCGGTGCACCGTTGTCGTCCTCGCTAGTCTTCGTCGAACGCTCCTGGGCCGCTCCTGGAGGCTCTCGTCGGCGTGGCTTGCAGCTCGGGAAACTGGCCAGGGCGGGCCACGGGAGGGGTCCGATGACGCGGCTTGACAGACTCTGTTCGCCGTCGCAAACGCCGTCGCCCTCGTCGCTCGAAAGCTGGTCGAAGGCTGCTAGAACCGTGGCTGCTAAAACGGCCCTCCCGGAAGGAAAAAACAACTTCCCGGAATGAGGCGCGGCACGCGAAACAATCAACGGGCTTCTTCCCGGAAGAACGAAGACAACTTCCAGAGGTCGATTTTAGCAGCCATGGATTTAGCAGCCCTTGCCCGGCTTCCGAGTCGCCGTCGGTCGCAAAGTCCTCGTCGCCGATCGATCGAGAATCGATGGACGATCGATCGAGGATCGACCGATCTGTTTCGAAAATCATGCCTCCAGGGAGCACTTTCGTGCTCCAAGACCATCACACATGGATGCGGGACGACAACCTGCCCCCCAGGCAAGGTCGAGATTTCTTGGGCGCGTCGCTGTCATCGTCGCCGCTGCCACCACACTCGTCGGCGTCGTCGCCGTCGCCGTCGTCGCCGCCGCTGCTGTCGTAGTCGTCGTCGCCGGCGGCGGCGGCGGCGCTGGCGGCGGAGGCTGCGGCGGCGGCGTTTTCGTCGACGTGTCCGCCGCCGCCGCCGCCGCTAACCTCCTCGTCGCCCCTATCAGCCTCAAACGGGCTGGCTGTGGTCCTGACGTACCCTCCTGGTGGACCCCATGGTGTCGACGATCTCTCGAGAGCGGCGTCCAAGCCGATGGGACCCGCAGGGGTGCATGCAAGGAGCCCAGCGCCAACCTCCCCGGCTGGCCTGACCTGCCCTCCTCGTCGTCGCCGTCGCAACCGCAGTCGCCGCCGCCGTCGCCGATCCCGCCACCGCTGTAGTCGTCGTCGTCGTCGTCGTCGTCGTCGTCGTCGTCGTCGTCGTCGTCGTCGTCGTCGTCGTCGTCGTCGTCGTCGTCGTCGTCGCTGTCGCCGCCGTCGTCGTCGCCTCTGACGTCGCCGTCGGCGTCGTCGCCGCTACCATCGCCGCCGCTGCCGTCGCCGCGGCTTCTGCCGTCGCCATCTCCAATGCAGTCGAGGAGCCTTCTTATTCCCCACGTGAGGCCGTGGGAGGATGGAATGATATGGAACGGAGAGTAGCGGGAGTGGATTTAGGTCGGGCATTGCCTCCTTCCTACAGGCTGATCTTGGACGAAAAATAAAGAACCCCTAAAACATACCCAACGAGTACCCAAACATACTAAACAAGTGGTCCCCATATTATTTGTTGACTATTCCTCCTGTAGAGGGAAAGGCCCGAGTTAAGAGTAGGTATTGGTGCTGCCTGGAGTTCTCTTCTGCAGGAGCAGGTGGGCGGGTTGGGGGCGAACGTGCTGGTGTGTTCTCGGAAGCATTGCGGGGGGGGGCTGAAGGTCTCAAATCCCCCAATGCCCCTTTGTGACCGATATGGAGTCGTCCTCCTCCTCCTCCTCCTCCTCCTCCTCCTCCTCCGTATTCCTTATGGGGTCCTCTTCCTCCTCCTCGTTATCCTCCTCCTCCTCCTCCTCCGTTTGCGTCTCGTCTTCCTTCTCCTCCTCCTCCTCACCTCCTCCTCCTTATCCTTCGCTTGCTTCTCGTCTTCCTTCTCCTGCTCCCCCTTCATCCCCTTGCTGCTGCTCCTCCTCGACGGCTCCATCGGCACATCGCCTGGCAGGGAAACATCTCAAGTTAAGCTGTTGTCCACCGCCGCCCATAGGGCGAGTACATCTCCACATCGGAGGTTGGGGTGCGAGGACAGTGACCCCAATCAGGACATCGATTTCGGTTCGTGTCGTCGGTGCGGGCGAGGCGAGGCTGCGCGACGGCGATGGCGCGTCGGGCAATGCAAAGGCCCAGTCTGAGGTGTTCCGCCCCGTCCGTCTCGCGGTGGTCCGTCATGGCTGTCTCGTGGGTTGTCCCATGCTTGCTCGGTATACGCTGTATCTCGTACATCTGCATTCTGCGATCACATGTGTACCATCTACCAGCTACCTGCTGCTACCGTCTGGCACTGCTCCTCACCCCCGCCAACCTTATCACCAGAGGGTGGTGTACGAACTAGGATAACCGAACCTACACCACCATAATCCCTGGTCAAAACCATCCTGGGCCTTGGGTTGGTGTACATACGTTCATTGCATATACTAAGATACATCTACCTGGGGCCCAGGATGGCCCCAGCCGGGGATGGATGTCGTGCATACAGCTGCCCCCCTGCGGGCTAAAGGCAAGCACAGCGCATCGCAACCCTCAGGCAATGCGCTCGTAATCCCCCGCCTCCTCCTCTCTGCCGCCTGCCCTCGGCTCCGCATCGCAGACACGACCTCGGGTATCACGCGGTCCAGTGGCGCCGAGACCTGGTTCCGCTGCAGGGGGCCCAGGTGGACGTAGTCGAAACCTTAGGCATGTCAGCTACAGTCGATGCCATAAGGTAAGGGTGCAAAACACTTGCGATTGGAATGGAATAGAACATCCGCAAAGGAAACCGCTCGTTCAAGGTCGAATTACGTCGGGTCCTGTGGCGTCACCGTGTCCCTGGGCACTCCCGCCTCACAGACTTCATCCTTGCACGCCTTCGCCGGCGTCGACGGCGCGCCAACGCCGCATGAACCTACCGTACAGTGCGGGCGCGGCCGCAAGAAACCCTGGCAAGAAACCCAACCCTGAGAACCCGCGCGCGAGGTGCACCTCAGGGGAAACCCAGAGCACCCTGAACGCAGCAGCTCCTTCAACGGCCGCGGGAAGTCACCGCGCAGCGCGAGGAGCGAAGAAACCCAGGAGACCCCGACGATAAGCACATGGTTCCTTGATGCGCGCCCCGAAGCTCCTGCCCTGGCGACCTGGGCCCTGGCTTCCGGCCCTCCTGCACGACCTCCGCGCAGGGAGGCCCCCAAAAGCTGCCGACCGCACCCTTCGCGCGGGGTGTCGCTCCAAGGAGCCCCCCCTTAGAGGGTGCTCAACCTTGCACGCCCGCGTCACAACGGTGTGGAGGCAGCGCGGACCTGCCCGGGGGTGGCCAATCCTGCCGACGGAAATCGATGGCACCATCGGTTCAGGCGCTCATGGCGGGTCGGCTTCGCAAGCGCACAAGCCAAGCTGTAGCGGCAAGCGGACGCACTCGAAGTCGCGAGGTCGCCAAAGAACAATACCTCTGCTCCCGCCAGCCAGCTCGCCCCCACACATTTTGCCAGCGATCAATCAGCACGGGATGGCCTGATTTTATCGGATTGCGAAACAACAGCTTGACACGACACACAACAACTGACACAATCCCCCAGAGGAAGCCCCGCCCAACCCTCCCTGGCCCCCGCACGTCGATGACTCACCTCGAATCGACCTAGCCTCCTCGAGCCCTGCCCTCTGACAGACCTTCGTTTTTCTGTTACGTCGCTGGCCCATGGCGATCTCGAGCCGGAGAGCCCTGGGTGTTCGATTGAAGGGGCCCTGGGACACACAAATAACTACACACAAATAAAAGGATTCCCCATATGTTCCCATATCTTCTGGGTGTCTGTCGTCCCCCCCCCACTGCCCATATTTTCCTATATTTTCTAAGGAATCGACGATTCATTGTGTCTGTGTCTTTTCTCCTCGACGATCGACGATCGATGAACGATATTTTCCTGTGTTTTTCCCTATATTTTTGTCCTCCGCGTTCTCCTCTGTGTTTTTTCCTATATTTCCTCGATCCTCCTCGTTCTCCTCTGTGCTTTTTCCTATATTTTCTAAGGAGTCGACGATCGATGCCCTCGTCGACCCGGGGAAGAGCGGGCCGAGAGCCGACACGTCCGCCCAGGGGCCGTCCCCGCTTCCAGGGGTCGGCTTCTCTGCCGACCCCGCGGCACGCTGAGCGGCCTGCGCCCAGGCAGACTGCAAAGGAGGAGGAGGAGGAGGTAGGAGAAGGGATGAGGAGGAGGAGGAGGAGGAGGAGGAGGAGGAGGAGGAGGAGGAGCTCTGTCTGAGTCAAGGTCTGGCTCCGTGGTGGATCTACAGAAGCTTCCTTTGGCAATGTCTCCAGCTGGAGCCCTCTCGCAAGCTTCGATCCAGTCCGGTCCTCCGCCTCCTTCCTCGGACTGTCCTCGGGCCACGGTCACCGAGACGATCGAGCTGTGCAAGGTCAGCGAGAACTACAAGGCTCGCAACAGCAAGAACACGAACCCGAACGAGGACGAGCAGTTCTGGGAGGAGGGCATAGGCAAGATCCAGATCAGCATCAACACGACCCCCAACTTCCGAGCGGCGCTCCCGAATGGCACGAACGAGACGGTGGAAAAGCTAGACAAGTTCTCTGGCCACAACCTGAAGAAGGCAGTGGAGATGCTGATCGTGTTCGTGGGCGGCAAGTCTCAGTCGACGGCGCCCAAGACGGAGTTGGAGAGGGTGGTGGAACCAGAGGAACAAAAAGGTCATCGAGCGGTCCAACGAGATGTCGGATGCCCTGGTGGGGGCATCAAGATGAACGGGTTCGCGGCCTTCAGCAACGCAGGAGAGAACATGGCGATTGCCCTGAAGTGCGCGAAAAAATACGACGACATGCTGTGCAATTACATGCTCATGGCCGTGACGGACGAGGAAGCGCTGAAGACAGCCAAGCACGAGCTGGAAGAGGAGAAGGAGCTGCATGGACTCGGCGACTACAAGACGTGCAAGAACATGGGTGCTGAGCAGCCACAATACCTCAAGGCGCTCGGCTTCGTGGACAGGTGGAGCGACAACATGCAGCTGCTCCGCGCGTGCAGGAGGAACGCAGGCTGGGAAACAACAAAAAGACTGCGCGTACTCGTGCGGGCTGGCTTTCCCCAGCAAGATGTGGCGAAGAGGCCCCAGCGCTGCCTCGAGGGGAGAGCAGTGGAAGTACTGGTGCAAAGTGGACTGGGAGGCGCTTGTGACGACGCAGGAGAGCTTCCCCGAGGACGAGTTCATGAAAGAATGGGTGGGCAAAGTGAAGAAAGACTTCCAAGAGGACTTCAAGAAGTGGCCCGAGATCGGCTGCAAGTCGAGGTTCCACCTGCACCGCGATGGGCCATCAATGGTGGTGGAGCTCAAAACAGGCGACAAATGGGAGGCGTTCGTAGCTGAGAGGCTGCCGCGAACGCTCGACGACGCCACGAAAAGGAACTGCTACGAGTTCTACGATGCGGCCCGGAAGCTGAGCCCAGAGGAACTGTGCGAGCTAATCCCACTGCCTTCGCGATGACGCACCAAGCCAAGGGCTGCGAGCTGATTACAAAGTACCCAGTTGCCATGTGGCAAACAGCAGGCAGGAAGTTCTTCTCGACGCGCAGGTGGTGCGAGCTTGCGCTGCGGAGCACGAAGAACGACACGGATAACCTACAGAGCGTCATGGAGATAGCAAAGAGAGAGAGCTGATGACAGCCGTGGATCTCGAGCGGCTGGTCGAGAGGCTCAAGACACGCCGCGAGCTCCGCGACAGCACGACCACCCCGCTGGACGGCACCGAGATCTTCGAGACGTACGCCGAGTCAGGCGAAGCGGCTAACTCCAACGGCCGCGCGTGAGGGCGCCCACTTGCACGGCCAGGAGGAGCACTAGCGGGGATATCCAGGTCTAGGATTTCGCTCGCGCGCCGGGGCTGAGGACCTCGGGCGCACGGCCTGTGCCCCCCAGGCCGTCCGGGCCGGGGCCCGCGCACTCGGGGAGGAGGAGGAGGAGGAGGATGAGGAGGAGGATGAGGAGGAGGAGGAGGAGGAGGAGGAGGAGGCGGAGGCGGTGGCGGAGAAGGAGGAGGAAAAGGAGGAGGAGGAGGAGGAGGAGGCGGAGGCGGTGGCGGAGGAGGAGGAGGAGGAGGAGGAGGAGGAGGAGGAGGAGGAGACGGAGGCGGTGGCGGAGGAGGAGGAGGAGGAGGAGGAGGAGGAGGAGGAGGGGGAGGAGGGGGAGGAGGGGGGGGAGGAGGAGGCGGAGGACCCCAGGTAGACAGGACGGCACAACCCCAGCAGAGACAGATGAACTCAGAGGGACCGCCACTAGCGGGGGCACCTCGGCGCGCGGACCCCTGGGAGAGGAGCTCGCACAGAGCACCGGCTCTGTATTGTGATGGAGCGCCGACAAGTACACCACCACTGGGAGAACGAGTGGAAAAACGAGGCCCCCACAAAAAGCCACTAGAGTGCAATCCTGGATGGCACCCCTCCCGCGAAACGACAACGGAACGCGATCAGCATCACAGATTGGGAACGCCTCTCACACGCTGTGACAACACTAGGTTTGCTCGCCCCTACTTACACGCCGAATGGAGGGGGCACTTCAGAGGTACAAGTGGAGTACTACAGAGAATTTGGATACAGAGTGCTGAGGCACAGGACTGTGTCAGACACGACATTGCATCGTTCGACCAGCGGCCAGCACGTCCAGGAAGAGAAGTGGGCCGAGAGAGAGAGAGAGAGAGAGAAACAAAAAAAGAGAGAGAGAGAGGGACTGTGTTCGAAGCGTGGGCACAGCAAGACGTAGGTCGAAAAATGACTCGCCCCTGGATATTAGGAGACAACTACTGGGAGGTGTTCGTCGGAAAGATTAAGGAAGATTAAATATTATCTGGGAGCTATTACGCCGGAGCCGGCCTCGGATTACAATCAACCCGCATAGTAAGGATGGGCAACGTTCCCGAGGGTACCCTTGCATCCTTGCCTCCTCGGTCCAGCCTCGGCCACTTTCGTTGGCCGCGCCCCGCCCGAAAAGCTTCGAAATGGGCCTCCAAGGCCCTTGCACCCTTATCGCGCATCCGTACTATACGGGCTTACAGTAAGCGGGATTAAGCCGGATTAAGCGGGATTAAGCGGGATCAAACCGGATTAAGCCGGACTTCGGACCAGTGCAACATCATAATTTGACCTCCCAGGAGTTGCATCCCAATGGATAGCCTGCGCATAGGTCTACGGGGCCTATCGTAACTTATGCATTAGGCTATTGTCGGAATTGTTGATTGCCATGATGTGCTGTGCGGTGTTGTGTTCTGCCCCGCTGTGCGATGTAATGCTTTGCGTTGCAATGCTTTGTGATGCACTGCTTCACTGCGCAATGCCACGCCATGCTATGACATGCTACGCTCTGACGTGTTCTTCTACGCCATGCCATGCCGTACTCTACAATGCATCGCGTACCCTCTCGCGATCATTACCCTGCTCGGCATCCGACTGTGCGAATAGAGAGAATGTCTACGCCATGGTAAGGAATGGGAGGGAGGTGTAGGACGTCAGATATGACGCGAGCGCACCTAGCTTGCCCTCTTTCCTCCTCCTCCTTATTCCCCCCTCCTCGTCTTCCTCCTTCTCCTCCTCGTCCCTATTCGAGGTCCCAAACCTGGCCCTCCCCCCCTCGCGCCGCCCAGCGGGGGCCGCTGGGGAGGCCGGCCATCTCTCCACTTCTCCGCGCACGCCTCGACGCGGCGGGATCGGCAGGGGCCGCAGGGGGAACGAGCTTCTTAGTATTTAGTCAGCCAACGGCCCTCGACCACATGGGGAGCGGGAAGAGCAGGAGGAAGATGAGGAGAGGGAGGCCTCTTTCAGACTGCGTTGCGAATCCCGAGTCTCAATCGAAGCATTCGCCCGAGAAGACCCACAACCACCTCAACAATGGCACCGTAGGAGGAGGAGGAGGAGGTGGAGGAGGAGGAGGAGGAGGTGGAGGAGGAGGAGGAGGTGGAGGAGGAGGAGGAGGAGGAGGGGCGCCTCGCAAGCACGCGCCCGCGGCCGCGCCCTCAGAGCGCGTGCCACTGGCCTCTGCCTGCGCTCGCGGCCTCGGCCGTCCGCGCATGGCCCGGCGAGAAGTCCCGCACCAGGCGGCCGAGGCTCCACCTCCCCGCCCTGGTCGGGGTGGTGCGCTCCCGCGCGAGCCCGCGGCAGCGCTCGGCCCCCAGGCGGCCGCGCGCCGCGCATGCGAGGACCCGAGGACCCGCCCCCCCCTCCCCACATTCTTGAGCCGAATGCGATGGGAAGGGTGAGGAGCTTCCCGCGCCGCAGCGGCACCACCAGCGGCGCGCGGGGGATCTCCGCGCACGCCTCGGGCGGCACGCGCTCCGGCAGCAACGGTGCCGCCATCCCTTCCCTACGTCGTGGTGGCTGCTCTCCCCCCCCCTGGTCATGACGAGCCGCGGCCTGGTCGCCCACTCTGGTCGCTCCACCCAGCCGCGGCCGTCCGCGACCACCGCCACCCGCATGGTGGCGGTCAGCATTCTCCTGGTGTCCGAAGTCCCCCGCTCCATCTCCAGGATCGCAACGACGTCGTCTGGCAGCGGAAGGCGACTGGCCGCCGCTCCTGCAACACCATCCGCCTCCGTGTTGTTCCGCTGGGCTCCCGCGGCCATCGACTTTCACGAGCGCCATGTCGCGGTCACCCCGAAGGTCCGCGTGACAGGTCGGTGCATACGTAGCGCCTCCAGCCAGGCCGCGCGAAGCCTTGAACTAAGTACGCGCAGTCCGCGATGAAACCCAAGGCGCGGCCAGAAGTCCTCCGCGCCGTCTCCACCGAGGCGGGCAGCAACGCTCTGTCGATTCCCTGCCTGGCCCCGCCCACGCGGCTGTCCAGCGCGCGTCGCACGCCCGCGACAGAGCATCATGGTTGACGACGGCCGACCCCCACGCAGACCTCCTGAAGCGGTTGTGCTTCCCAGAAACACCCCTGGCAAACCGCGGTCTTCCCTCCGCAAAGACGCCTACCAGGGAGCCGCTATCCACTGGCATGTCGCTCGCCCCTGGCCTCGGTCGCAATGGCGCACAGTTCGCGTGCATCGGGGGCCTCGCCCACCTCCGTCCAAGCCTTCGGGAGGAGCCCGCGCAGCCAACCGCAAGGCGTCCATGCAGCTTGCTACACCACCTCGCCGTGGCGGCTGGCAAAAGAAGTCCTTGTGTAAGAGTTTGCAGAAGTACTCCCTTTGTGGAGTCTTGCAGAAGAACCCCTTACGCTCCTCCTTCTCATCTTCTGTTTCTGATGTGTGTTGTTTGTGTTGTTTCTCTCTCTCTCACTCTCTCTTTCTCTCGCTCTTCTTCTCCTTCTACTCCCCCCCTCCTCCTCCCTCCTCCTCCTCCTCCTCCCTCCTCCTCCTCCTCCTCCTCCTCCTCCTCCTCCTCCTCCTCCTCGCATCATCATCTCATCATCATCATCATCATCATCATCATCATCATCATCATCATCATCATCATCATCATCATCATCATCATCATCATCATCATCATCATCATCATCCCTTCTCCTACCTCCTCCTCCTCCTCCTCCTCCTCCTCCTCCTCCCACCTCCTCCTACCTCCTCCTCCTACCTCCTCCTCCTCCTCCTCCCATTCCTCCCTCTCATCCCTTTCCTCCCTTCTCCTGGGTGGCTCGTCGCCTCGCGCTCCTCGTGGTCCTCGCGGCACGGGCAGGCCCGTGCCTGGTGGGCGACTGCCCCAGACGCCAGCCCCGCACCCTCGGGCAGAGGCCGCTGCCCGAGGCGTTCCGCCGTGCTCCGCGGGGCGCGCCCGAGCCGCACTGCACGACGACGACGACGACGACGACGACGACGACGACGACGACGACGAGGACGAGGACGACGACGACGACGAGGACGACGACGAGGAGCTGGCAGAGCGCCTTCGCGCCGGGCTCGGCGGGCGCCCCTGCCCCCCCACCCCAGCTGCCACCTTGCACGAGGCCCTCGCTCGGCGGCGCGCGCAGGCGGGGGTAAAGGGGGAGGCGGGAGGGGAGGCTTCTCGGAAGGAGGGTGCTCACCAGGAGGCGCCAGCCCTGCACCTGCAGACTGCGGACGAGGCCCGCGCCTTCTGAGAAGCGGAGCTGCCTCTGAGAAGCCTTCCCCCCTCCCCCTGCCCCCCTCGGCCGATTTTGCCTGTCACGCCCTCGCTTGCCCAACCCATTGGTGCACGCGGTCGGCGCGTCGACGTCTGCCCCGTCCTCCCGCCCCTTCCCACTGCAGCACAGCGCAGCTCCCTGCCGCTGCCGCACGTACCTCCCCCCCCGAAAACCGCAGTGACGGGCGGCGCCCAGCCCAGAATCTCGTCACCGAATTGCTCCTCCTCGATGCGGCATCTACTTGGCGGCGCGCACAAGGGGTTGGAGGGAGGGGGGAGGGCTTCTGAGAAGGAGGCTGCTTCTTAGACGGCGGCGGCGCTGTATCTACAGATAAGGCCCGCGCCGTCTAAGAAGCAGGGGTGCTTCTAAGAAGCCCTCCCCCTCCCCCCACCCCCCTCTACGCGTGGCTGATCTACCCCTTCCTCAAGGCTGGTCCAATCCAGAGGCTCTGTAGGGGTCCAGCCCGTGTTTGGCAGGATGGAGACGTCCGTGCCCATGACGCCAAAGACCACCTTCCTCCAACGTGCCTGGGGTTGAAACGACCGCAATCGCGCCACTAATGGCCCCCGGGTCCCTTCGCGCTTCGGCGGTGTAGCCCCTTCCTTCCGTCCGAGCTCAGAAGCTTGAGCCACACTTGGATCGTCGCTGCCAGGAGCGAGATCCCTGGCACCGTCCTGCCCGGCTCCAGGAGCCACGCCGCGAATGGGCGGCGCCCCCGCGCCCGCGCCGCCAGCAGCTGCCCCAGACCCCGCCTCAGCTTCTGCCTGGGCGCCGGCGCACGCGGCATCCGCCCCGCGGGCGGCAGCCGCCCCGCGGGCGGCAGCCGTCCACTCGCCTCACTCCGCCGCGCCACTCGGCCCCCGCGCGCGCTCTTGGCCAAATTCCTCGGCCCCCGCAGCTGGCGGCGCCCGAGCTTTACACCGGCCTCGGCGCCTCGCCTGGTGGGTGACGCGCGTCGGCCCTCGCTCGCTGCCCAGGTCCGCCACCAGTCCTACCAGCCTGGAACATATCCCCATCCCTATGTTGGGCATCGCCTAAGATTTCCTCAGTTTCGGAGGGTGCATCCATGAGGTTGTCGTCTCCTTTGAGCATGTCAATCTTAGGAATAGGGATAGGTTCGAGGCTGGCGACAATCTTGTTTCCTGCACCAAGTGACCCTGCGTAAAGGGGCTCCTAGGCGGGAGGACGCCAACACTAAAACAAACGGAGAGAGTATGGCAACTGGTGGACGAGGAACTCGGATACGAGGAGGAGCAGGGCAGAGGGGAGGAGGATGACGACGACGACGACGACAACGACGAGGACGACGGCCACGTTGACGGCGGCGGCGAGGACGACGGCGAGGAACACGCCTGGCCGCACTCGCCAGGCAGAAGCCCCAGCTGGGGCCGCAGCGTGGCACCCAGCACGAGGCCGCCGCCGTCGGATCCTGCGGGGGGGGGGGGTCCAGTGCAGGAGGAGGGGGAAGGAGGGAGGGGAGGGAGGGAAAAGGGGACGGAGGAGGGAGGGAGGAGGGAGGGAGGGAGGGAAGGGAGGGGGGAGGGAGGGAGGGGAGGAGGGAAAAGGGAGGGGCGGGAGGAAAAGGGAGGGGAGGGAGGGAAATCAAGGGCAACGGAAAGGAGGAGGGAGGGGAGAGAGGGGAGGGAGGCGGAGAAAGAGGACTCAGACCGCGAAGCGCGATCATCTTCGCACCCCTTCGGGTGAACTTCATGGATCTACACACATTGGGCTCCGAGGAGGCTCCACAGGCGTCAGCCCGGCGCCCACCCAACCCTTCAAAGACTACTGGGAAACCACCTGGACCACCAGATACACGGGACCTGCAGGCGGGCCCCCCTCCGAACAAAATCGCAGCAATAGGCCGACCTTCTCTGCGTGCATGCTGCGAGATCTCCACCTGGATCTGGCAATGTCGGCGGTGGACAAACCTCCCTTTAGTAAACCTCCCCTTAATGAAAACGGCCTGGGACCGAAACCGACGGACCTGGACCCGCAAAAACGACGGCCGCGACGCCCTCTCGCGAACCGAAAACGGCCAACTCTCCAATCGACGTGTCAGGGTAGGAGGCCTATCAACCTCCGACAATATCCCCACTGGCGAAGCCCCCCCACACCCCGCTGCCCTGAAGGAGAGCTGGAGGCCTCCTCCTCTTCCTCCTCCTCCTCCTCCTCCTCTTCCTCCTCCTCCTCCTCCTCCTCATCCTCCTCCTCCAGCTCCTGCTCCTCCTCCTTCCTCCTCCCCCTCCTCCTCCTCCTCCTCCTCCTCCTCCTCCTCCTCCTCCATCTCTAGAGGGCGCAGTCTGCTCTGCGGCAGGGGGGTCTCGATAATGTCGGGAGGATCTATCGCCTCGTCCTCGATCATGCCGGGAGGATCTATCGCCTCCTCCTCTCCCCTGCGCCCGCTCTGGCTCCTGCGACGGGCTTCCCCTCCTCGTGCTGGTCCTCCTGCCTCTCCTGCCCCTGCTCCTGCTGCTCCTGCCCCCTGCTCCTCGGGCTCCAGTTCCCGCTCACGTCTTCCTCCTGCTCGTCTTCCAGCTCCTGCTGCTTCTCCTCCTCCTCCTCCTCCTCCTCCTCCTCGACGTCGTCATCGTCGTCGTCTTCCTTCTCCTCATCCTCCTGCTCCTCCTGCTCCCCCTCCTCCTCCTCCTCCTCCTCCTCCTCCTCCTCCTCCTCCTCCTCCTCTGCCTCCTCCTCCGATGCCGCTGCCCCTTCCATCATGCGCCGCACCGCGGCACTCCCAGGCGAGGTGGGCGACGTAGGCTTCGCAGCAGGTGCGTCAAGCCGAGCGCAGGGCCGTCGAAAAGGCGAAGGAAGCCCTGCGGCAGGAAGATGTCGCGCACCTCGCACGGAATTGCCGCTCGGGCGGCATTTCTTCAAGCACAGGAGTTACAGATGCAAGGAGACGACACAACATCCTTGACCCATGTGTTCGAACAATTGCAGGGGCCTCAGTCCTAAAACTCAGGACGTGGCAGGCAAACTTGGTCAAATATGTGCTGGGCCGAACAGGCAATGCTGAAAATGAAGCCTTGATGATGATATGCATCCGTACCATGGTCTTGATGTTGATGGGGGGGATATCGAATCGCGAGACGATTGTGCAAATGTGGATGTCAACGGGCGAGCTAGGTTCGAAAGCAAGCTAGTATGTCACAACTGGCACATTCTTGTGCGCACGGCTGAATCGGTGGCGTGGCCTTGCGAAGCAACATACAGTACCTGTAAGCCTTCCGACGACGTAAACGAGGAGTGGCATCGAAGCAAAAGCAACGCCAACATACCTGCCTTGCCATCCTCCTCCTCACCCAGACCCTCATCACAATCCATCACTCCTCCTTCTGTCCCTCCTCCTCCTTCTCCTCCTCCTCCTCCTCCTCCTCCTCCCCCTCCTGCTCGTTCACCTGACACTCTCCATGGCACTTCTTGCCCTTCCTTCTACTCCTTCATCACTCCGCCCCCCTCCGTCCTTCGACCTTATCCGCACACGCGCACACACGCACACGCACATGCACACTTCTTTCCATCGCACGCGGCTGGGCTTGTTTCCAGAGCCAGCTGCCAGGCCCGCGAGGAGCGACTCGGGCAAGAAACACACACACACACTCACACACACACACACTCATACACACTCATACACACGCACACACAAACACCCACACACTCGCACACGCACGCACGCACGCACGCACGCACGCTTGCTTGCTTGCTTGCTTGCTTGCGTGCTTGCATGCGCGCACGCACGCACGCACGAACGTACAAACACACACAAACACACACACGCACACACAAACACACACACACACACACGTAAACACGCTTGCACGCACGCACGCACACGCATGCACGCACGCACGCACGCATGTACGCACACACGCACATACCACACACACACACAACACGCGCGCATACGTTAACACATGTTTACCGCCGCCGGTCAAGTGCCCAGCGGCTGACCTGGCGCTGGAGTCCCCGAACCAAGGGCACAGAAAGAGCAACGGGAACGGGCGCGGGGGTGCGCGCAGCTGCGAAGGCTTGCCCTTCCCAAGGCGCAATCTGGAACCACCTTGGGCAAACGCGCAATGCGTTGCGCCGCCGGGCGGGACGAGCGAAGAAAAGCGCACTTCGCAGAGGAGGGACAACGCCTGCTCGCGCGCAGGCCGGCGACCCGCCCACCCCAGGCATGCACTCCCACCCGAACACCCTCCGCGACTCGTTAGCGGACCTCCTGAATATGCAGAGGTGGCGTGAAAGGGGCCGAGGCAGTAGTTCTCTTCCCTGCTCCCTCCTCGCTCCACTCCCAGAGCAACAGAAAACACGGGGATTGACAGAGATGAGTACAGAGCACATGAGCACAGATGCCGTGGCCACACAGGGCATCGCAGTGCTGCTTCGCAGCTGTGGCGCCGCGCTGCGGCAGAGATCGCGCTGTCTTGCCAGAGCTCCCGGGAGGGCCTCCCCACCCCCCGCAGCCCGGACATCGCGGGCAAATATGACGAGTATGTTTCCGGAGGTCCATGCGGAATTCTTGGGTCGGCGCCGGTCCCCTACATACCTCTTCCCGAGGCGAGGAGCGCGCCAGGGGGCGGCGTCAGAGGCGCCGCCAAGCATCGGGAAAGGGCCTCAACCTAAGAAATCCCGCGGACCTCCGAAGCCTCCTGCTTTTGTGCAGTGCGCTCCATACCCGCGGCCTCTTAGTATCTCGGAAGGCGGCGGGTCTCCTCAGATGCCCCCGCGCCTTCTGAGAAGTCTTTTCTGCGTCTCCGGGGCAGGTTTAGGAAACCTCTCAGAAGGCCGGGGGGCTTCCGAGCCCTCTGAGAGGGTCCGCCCCTGCTCACTTCCCCCCTTGCTCGCCGCCGAGTCGAACTTGGAGCCGACGGGGGGGGCTGAGGCGGCGCAGCCGTCGGCTCTGGCCAGCAGGAGTGGGAGAGCAAGGGGCCCCGTCGCCGCCACGCCTGAACGCATGCACGACAAGGTGGAGAGTTTTTACCCCGGGTGGGGTCCGGTGGCCGATGTTGAACGGATTTGCTGTCACCCCCTCTCTGAACAGATTTTCTCACTTCCCCCCCTCGCTCGCCGAAGCTGTGAGGTGGGGACTCTTCCGCATCCGCCGCCTGGGGAACACCGATGGCCTGGGACCAAAGGGGGCGGCGGAGTTTTGGATGCACTTGGACCCCAGGGAGGCCCGAGTATGCTCACGCCAACCACCTCCCGAGGTCCAAGGAGATCGGCTTCCCAGGCGATCTAGGGGAACAAACAATGCCACAAAGGCACAAACTCCGAGGTCCGCACGGATTTCTCGGATCGGCCCGATCCGAGGAATCCGCGTGGACCTCAGAGTTTTTATGTTTATGTCATTGTTCGTTCCACTAAGATATGGATCTACCCCATCCTTGGAGGGATCCCCTCTGCTACACGGCGAGCCTCGCAGAGCTCCACCTCGGGAAGCTCCGCGGCGGCGCCCGTGACGATCGAGAGCAGCGACGAGGCGGAGGCGCGGCCGTCGGTGATGTTGCGATCGAACACCGCCACGTTAAACGCGATCCGAATCTCCTCGGCGGCAGGGTCGACGTGGTACACCAGGGCGTTGAGCGACTCGGCGAAACTCTCCCAGCATCCGTCCTCTCGAGGATCTACTGACCCGGATCAATGCAGACCCGGGTCAGTCAGACTCTTTGCAGGATCCCGCAAGGTCCTGCAGGACCCTGCACTCCTGCGCGCTGGCCTGGGTCAATGCAGCCCTGGCTCTGCAGGATCCTGGAAGATCCGGCGCTCTGACTGACCCCCGTTTGCATTGACCCCCGTCCCAAGACGAGCGCGTTCCACTGCTCGCAAAGTGCCTACTCGCAAACGTCTGAGAAAACCAGGCCTCCGCTTTGCAATTCATCGTGCCCCCCTCCCGGCGGCGGATCCAGGCCACTTGCGAGTAGTGGAGCGCACTTGTCCAGTCCCGCGAGTCCTGATCCTCCGTCGCGCCGCTCGTGCCGGTGGAGGCCTCGGCAGCGAAGCGCACGGCGGCCGCGGCGAGGTCGTGCCCCTCGCGGGGCCGGAACGCGTACGCGACCAGCACGTGGCGAGACCGCTCGATCAGCTCGGCCTCGTCCAGCCTGCCCCTGCCCTCCAGGCGCCCGAAGCGGTCCGCCAGCTTCACCCTCGTCGGGCACGCACCAATAAGGGGCCCAGGGACACAAACAAATAGACGCAAAGCCCAGGATTCCCCTATAGTTTCCACTATTTTCTGGGTTTTCGTCCTCCCCCCCACTTCCCAAATCTTCCCTCTATTTCTGGGAATCGACGATTATTCGTGTGTTCTTTCCCCTCCTGAACTAACCACTAGAGTCGGCCCGTAGCAGAAGGATGCGCGAAAAGGATGCAAGGGCCTTGGACGCCCATATCGAAGCTTTTCAAGCGGGGCGCGGCCAACGCAAATGGCCAAGGGTGTGCCGAGGAGGGAAGGATGGAAGTGTACGCTTGGGGAGGTGGCCCGTCCTTTCCTTGTGGGGTGTATATGTAGCCCAGGCCATATGCACACCCAGGTCGGCTGGAGCCCCGTCGCGAGGCCCAGCCGGCCGCTCTGTATAGCTCCCAGAGCCCCCGGCCAGCGGAGGGTAGCAAAGGGGGGATCGGCCCCACGCCCCACGCCCAGACGCCCGACGTCGTGATCTTGTACAGTGGGGGCCCGACCACAAGAAACCTTCCACAAAAAACCCAACCCTGAGACCCCAGGACGTCCATCGACTTTTGGCGTGGGAACGCCACGCGTTCCACAGCAGAGCCATCGAAACCCAAGAAACCCTGGAGGCAAGCAGGGTGTCTCGTGTTTCTTGGCATGGGCCCCCCCTGTACATGACGCGGGCCCCACAGGTCTGGGCCCCGTCCCCAGGACCGGCTCTTTCTCCTGAGTTGCTGCTCGACGGTCCGGAGGACCAGCGAGGGCTCCTCCGGGCCGAAAACCGCATCAAGACCTCCCGCCGAGCTTCTCTCGCGACGCGAGGGGCTCCGAGCACGGGTCGGCCAGAGGGGATGGGCTGCTCCCCGTCAGCGCTGCCCCCTGTCAGGGCTGACCCCTGTTGGCGCTCAACGCCGTCAGCGCTGTCCCCCGTTGGTGCTGACCCCCGTCAGCGCTGCCCCCCGTCAGCGCTGCCCCCGGCGACCCCCGTCAGCTCTGCCCCCGGTCAGCGCTGCCCCTGGTCAGCGCTGACCCCTGCTGGCGCTGCCCCCCGTCAGCGCTGCCCCCCGTCAGCGCTCACCCCTGCTGGCCCTGACCCCTGTTTGCGCTGACCCCCGTCAGCGCTGCCTCCCCGTCAGCGCTGTCCCCTGTTTCGACAAACGCGTTCCACTGCTCGCAAAGTGGCGACGCGCAAATGGCACAAATCCGCTTGCATAGAGGAAGACATGTTGTTGTTTTGTCCGACGTTTGCGAGTAGGCACTTTGCGAGTACTGGACCGCGCCCAGTGACTGCTGACTGACTTCCCGTTAGCCTCAGGTCGGGCGTGTCCCCCTACAGGCGGATCTTGGACGAAGAATGACAAATACTCCCCAAATGCACTGAAAATACCCCCAAATGGTCAAAACATCGACCCCAGACTATGTTTTGCCTGCTTCTGAATATTCCTCCTGTAGAGGGGCACGCCCGACTCTACCGTTAGCGCTGGAGCCCCGACCTCGGCGCCCGCTGCTGCCGCTCGCGCTCGGCGGCCGCGGCCCGCCGCCTCGCCGCCCTCCGCGCCGGCGCCGGCCGCGGGGCACCCGCGCGGCGCAGCCCCCCGACGCCGCGCCGCTCGCCGCCGCGCAGGCCGCCGCGCAGGCGCGCCAGGCGCCGGGGCCGCGGCGGGGCCCCGCGGCGCCCGCCGCCGCCGGCTCGCGGCGGCCCAGCGCGGCCGCGGGCCAGCGTGGGGCCGCCGGGGGGGCGCTGGCGGCGAAGGCTGCGCTCCGCTGCATGCCGCCGCGCCCGCTCGGCGCGCCCTCGGCGCGCGCTCGGCGCGAAGGCGAGGGGCGGGGGCGGCCGCAGGGGGGAGGCTCCGAGCGCGGAGCTGCGGCGTCGCCGCTGTCGCCGTCGTCCTCGTCATACAGGGCTCGCTCCTCCCCCCTCCTCCCCCCCCCGAGGAGGAGAGGGAGAAGGAGGACAACGCGTGGAGGAGTTGTAGCATCCACAGAGCGGCAATGGGCGGAAAGGGAAAAAGGAGAGAAGGAGCAGGAAGGATACCCATCCGCCCCGCATAGTAGCGCTATTCATAGCACGCCGGGGCATGGCACCTTACTGGTTGGGGCAATGCCCAACTGCGAGCGCCGCCAAAAACTGGCAGCAGAAACGACATTTGCTATCACAACCGCATCCTTCGCCGCGAAATCCGCAGCGAATGCGATCCAGAACGAACCGAAAGATCCCCGGACACCCGGCACCGTAGAACAGAAACCTCGCGATGAACACGACAGAACTCGCTGACACAACCTCTGTAAGACATAGCCTGTTGTTTTTCTTGTTGTTGTTCTCTCCCCCCCGGCAACGACCTATTGGCAACGAAACGTGCCGTGCCAAGCTCTCTGCCACGAGGAGGGCCAGCATTCGGGGGACAAGATCCCCAAAAAACAAAAGCGGCGCCCCAGCCAACCTGCCATAGGCGAGCCGTCGCGCGCATCCATGGCCCCTAAGAACAATACCCAGGTGCCGCGGCTCGGAAGCTGGCAGGTGTGTTCCTGGCCCGAGGTTTCCCCGACCTCTTCACGCCACTTGGCAGCCCGCTGGGGGCCCCCTATGTGGGCCCCGTGAGGAGGAGGAGGAGGCGGAGGAGGAGGAAAAGGAGGAGGAGGAGGACGAGGAGGAGGTGGAAAGCAGTCTGGCCCTCGCTCAGAAGAGCACCGGCGCCACTTCACGCCGGGGCCACCTGTGCGGTCTGCCTGCGCCCCCCCTGGAGCGCCCGGGTGCCCCCTTCCGCCTTCGCTGCCGCCGTCGCCGCCGCCTTCGGTGTCACCGCCGTTCGCCAGTCGGCGTGCCCGCCGTCGCCGCCGCTGCCGTCGCAGCCGCTGTCACCGCCGCAGTCGCCGCCGCCGCCGCCATCGCGGCAACCGCCGTCGCCGCAGCTGCCGGCGTCGCCGCAGCCGCAGTTGCCCTCCTCGTGTCCCTCGGCGGAGATCGGCGGGACGCCGGTCCAGCGCGAGCGCGAGCGCCGCGCGGTAAGGCGACGGGGAGGATGGAGACGAGGGAGAACGAGAGGAGGGGAGCTGGGAAGAGGGAGGAGGGCCTAGAACCCTCGAATAATCTCTAGGTGGACCCCAGACCGCATCGAGTCACCCAAGAAAACGCATCTTCAAACTGTTCCCCCTCTCTTCCTCCTCCTCCTCCTCCTCCTCCTCCTCCTCCTCCTCCTCCTCCTCCTCCTCCTCCCTCCTCCTCCTCCTCCCTCCCTCCCTCCCTCCCTCCCTCCCTCCCCCCTCCCTCCCTCCCTCCCTCCCTCCCTCCCCCCCTCTCTCCCCCTCCCTTGGAGGAGGGGCGATTGCAGCCTTCGCGCAGCAGGATCCATGCGCACGCCCCCCCTGCGCTGGAGGCCACAAGCGCGAGCATCAAGACGGGCGCCGCGCGCACGGAGTGCCAAAGCTGCCCGTGGACGTTTTCAAAGCTGCACAGGCAAAATCGACCCCGAGACAAAAGGATGTCTGAATGCGTCGTGAACGGCATGGCCAACAACGAACAGCGCCCTGCAACAGATCCGCCGACCCCTCGGCGTGCGTGAGACGCTGTCGTCGTCTTCGTCGTCGCCGCCAGTCTTTCCAAAACTGTAAACACGAACCGATAAACCAAAGACAAATAATCCCAGTGCGACCCTACCTAGGAGTCGGAACCCCTAGGAAACCAGCATTCGTAGTAACAGTAATGCTTAGCTAAAGCTTAGCTAAAGCTAAGCTAAAGCTAAGCTAAAAGCTAAGCTAAACGTAAGCTAAAGCTAAGCTAAAGCTAAGCTAAATCTAAAACTGTGCCGAAGCTAAGCTGAAGCAAGGCTAAGGCCAAGCTAAAGCTAAGCTCAAATTAAAAGCTAAGCTGAGTTAGAGCTAAGCTGAAGCTAAAGCTAAAGCTAAAACTCCCAGGGGACTGGGGGAACCGCTCCCAGGGGACCGGGGGGGCCGCTTGGGGCGATTTGCACTGCCCGCCCCTTTAAGCAAACCGAGTAAGAACCCTTCTAGGCTGACCCTGGGTAGGGGAAAATAAAAACGTCGTAATTGAGTCGATTCCCTGCCTTTTTTTCCCCTCCCAGACGGAAGGGGGGCAGAGGGAACCGGGGGCACGGGGGGGGGGGCGTTGCGGAGAGGGGGATTAGGATTAGGTCGGGCATGTCCTCCTACAGGCGGGCTGTGAAAGAAAAATAAATATCAACATAATACTCCGAAGCATTTTTTAAAATAGCAAAAGCGCCCCCGTACTATGTTTGATTATATTTCATAAAATTCTCGTAGAGGGGCGTACCCGACTTACGGTTATAAAGCGGGCACGGGGGCGCTCCCGGGTCAGATTGTGCCCCCCCCCGCCCCCAGGGCCTTGGCAGCCCCCCCCCCCTCACCCCCCCCTCCCCCTCCCAGGAACACCCCCTCGTGGACAGGAAGGACGCGGGGGGGGCCCTGTTGGGGGAAGGGGTCCTGGAGGGGGCCCCAGGAAGGCCCCCTCTGCGGCGGGGGGCGCGGGGGCGCGGATCGCGGCGACGTCGCAACGTCGCCCGCGGCCGCGGGCGGCCCCCGCGTCGGCGGCCCCCGCGCGGCCCGCGGGCCCAGGCCGCCCCCCGGGCCGCCCTCCAGGCCTCGTCGGGGGACGTCTGGAGGCCCAGCGTCTCGAGAGCGAGGCCGAGGCCGGCGGTCAGAAGCACCCCGGGAAGTCGTCGCTCTCGAAGAGATTCGCGGCTTCAACTTCCGCTTCGGGCGGTGGGTTAATTACATGTCGACCCCGCCGCCCGAAGCTGTTCAGCGAGTAGCCCTCCGTGGCGTTCAGGTCCCGCTGAAGCTCGATGTCGAGCGCGCAGTCTGGGCGCCCGAAGAGCTTGCTCAGCGAGTCGTCGGCCCCGTAAATGACGAAGCTGCCCATCAGCTCTGGCGGCGCAGCGTGTCCGTCATGTCCGCGGGGCCCAGGTCAGCAGCATGCAGTGTACTTGTGCGGAAACCCATGCGCCGCGCCGTCGGGCATGTAGAATCCTCGCAGGAGGGGTCGTGCCGCGCCGTCGGGCAGATGAAATTATCACATCCGCCGTTGTGCCGCGCCGTCGGGCAGATAAAATTGGCACCGAAGGGGTTGTGCCGTGCCGTCGGGCAGATAACAGCATCGCATCCGCCGCCCTTGCAAGTCTCGCTGCGCCCTCACACGGGGCGCGCGGGGCACCCGGATTTGCCCGTCGTGCTGCAGCAGACCTTAACGGAGTAGTATCGTCTAGAACCCTGTCCCAGCTGGCTCCCATCAGCAGTTTGCTCAACACGCGCGCGGCGGATGGCGTCGCCGGCTTGCCCGTGCACGGTTCACGCAGAAGGTCTCCTAGGCATCCTCTCTGCCCTGGGCTGGCGCGCCCTGCGTAGAGTACGCAGAACCACCTCTGCTCGCCGTCGCTGTAGATCACGCGGCGCGAGGGGCGGGTGCAGTCGCCGCCAATCAGAATGCCTCGCCGTGGCCGAGCCGAGGCTTCATGGCCGGCGCATTTCGATGCCATCCATTGTCTGGCGATGTACTTGGCTCCAGTCTTGGCGGCCGACTGGCGGCAATTCTGGCGCTCCCAGCGCGCCGGCGTCGATCCCCGAAGTACGTTGTGGGGGCATGTTGTCGCCAAGGTGGGTAGTGGTGTCGGTCTGTCCGCGTGGTCGTCGGTGCGGTCATCGGCTCGCTGCTGGCGTCGCGATGCTGGCGTGGGTGGTCGTGTCTCGAACGCTTCTCGCGTGGCTTCGCAGATCCTGTCGCGCACCCTCACCGCTGATGCTCTGATCCAGTCGTAGCAGTCCAGCTGGCTGTGGCTGATGCTGCGGCCCGCAGCTGCCTGTTCTGCGAGTGTGTCTGTTAGGCGGTTGTCTGCCCAGGCGTGCTTGGGGAATCCTCGCAAAGGCTTCGTCTGGGGCCAGGTGGCTCTCGATCTTGAAGCTGCCGACGGTGCCGTCTCTGTCGCGCAGCGCGCTGTGGATGTCGTGCCGGATGTCGGCGTTGGAGCCCTGAGAGAAAGGTCCTTGGTGACGTTTGCCTCGCCATCCTGCTGCTGGCACGTCGGAGTCGGCCCATAACTGCAGGTCGCCTTGTGTGCTCGTGATACAATTGTAGAATGCCAATACTTCTACTATGTTGCTGCTCCGTCTTGGCCCTGGTAGTGGGCCTCGCTTGCCGGCTGCGAGGTGGGGCTCTCCGTCGGCTCCCAAATTTAGTCTGGCCCATGCCCGGCCGCGCCTCATGTGCCGGATGTCGCCTGACCGTTCGCCTCCGCTGCCGTCGCCATAGATAACCAGTGGTTCGTCGCCTTCTGCTCGGAGTCTGCGGTCGCCTGTAGCATCACCTATACGCGCCTCGCCGGCAGGAGTGGAGCAGGGGCCTGGGCAGGCGAAGCCTCGGAGCCAGGAGCAAGGCGCAGCGTCGGCGCGGGCGTCTGCCCGTCGGATAAGTGACTCGGAGCTCTCGTGTGCTTTGTTGTGGTTGCGGCTGCTGCAGTCGCCCCAGATGCGGTGGAAGTCGGACTCGTCACTCGTCGCGGCCGCGCGCGCACGGTGCGCTTGCAATGCCGATGCCCTTCTTCCGTTCAGCTGTCCATGCACCCGCGCAAGCCGCAGCCAGAAATGCCTCGTGTTCTGCGCGTCGCCCATGAGGCCAGTATTGTCGACGCCGTGCTCGGAGCCTGGCCCGTTCTAGTGTCGCGCTGCCCGTTGCCAGAGTCGCGGTCGGATGTGCCTCTCCAGGGCGTCGATCAGCTCGGTGGAGTCACCCGTCTGACCGTCGCCGGTGAACTCCCGCATGCTGCCGTCAGCGTCTGTCCAGGGAGTCTGCCCCGACTGCGTCCCAGGCGCAACTCCAAAGCGTGAGGATGAGGATGCCTAGAGCACCGCGCTTATGTTGCCATCTGTGTCGTGGTGGGGCCGCTAGTAGTCGATGTCGGATAAGCGGCCGCGCCCGCCGGATAGGTCGGGACTCTTCGCCCACCTGTCGAACCAGAGTCGCGCCTGCGTCGTGGGTATGCTGGCAGCTGGGTCGCGCCCCTCCAGGTCGAGTAGGGTTGTCAAGTAGCGCCCCGCCCAAAGCCGTCGCAGGGCCTTGGCGCACTGCTGAAGTGCGTAGTGCTTCTGCTGGAGATGCTCCGTGTACCTTCTGTGCGTAGGTTGTTGATGGCCTTGGGCCCGCGTTGATGACCTGCCGTCGTTGTCTGATTGGTAGCGGTCGTAGCTTGCGTCCAAGGGCTGCAAATCGTCGCGCTGCCAGCCGCCGTCGTTGCTGATGCGTGCTCCTGCGTGTCCCGGCGCCCCCCCCCCCTCTGTCCATCTC
>CAUYUJ010001636.1:333990-458990 GCA_963575745.1 Prorocentrum cordatum
GAGTTCGCGCGCGCGGGGCGGGCCCAGACACCTGGCGTCATGTTTTTCTCACAACGTCGACCCCCAGAGGTCTGGACCGACTTTTCATCCTGAGTCGTTTTGTTCGGGCGTAGCCCGAATTTCTTTCCCGCGTAAACTGACTGAACTGAACTAAACTGAACAGACTGGTCGCACCTGTTTCGCGACGGTTATATTCTCGGCCGCCAAGGGCGCAACCTATGGCGCAACCGATAGGAGACGGTCTTATTCTCGGCCGCCGAGGGCGCAACCTATGGCGCAACCGATAGGAGACGGTTTGATTCTCGGCCGCCGAGGTGCCAGGAGGAGGATTGGCAGGAGGAGGAAGAGGAGAACCGAGGACGAGGTCCCAGACGAGGACGACGAGGAGGAGCTGGAGCAGGAGGAGGACGAAGAAGATGAGGAGGATGAGGAGGACGAGGACAACGACGACGACGATCAGGGTGGGGAGGAAGACAGGGAGGAATACGAGTAGTACGAGGACGAAGTGTGGGCATTCGAATGCGTGCGGGGCTACGCCCGATTGATGCTCGCTGTTTGCGCTGGCGGTGGGGCCCAAATGGCGAGCTGTCTTATGATTGACGGTCCCGAGGCCCAGTGAGGGCACCCGGAAGCTGAAAATGGCGAGAAACCTGCCGTCGTGTTTTTTTCAACGCGAGGGGGTCTGGGAACCCTTGGGGGTCCCCGCACGAAAGGTACCGCGGGAAGGTCCCAGAAACCCTGGGTCAAAGATGTTGCCTGGCGCTCCAGGAGACGCGGGGCGCTCGATGACCAGCCCAAGAGGGTGCCAAGATTACGCTGCAAGACGGCCGAACCTGGCCTCACAACGGCGTTTTCCAGGGTCTCAAGACGTCCCAAGAGCGCTCCAAGAGAACCCAATATCGCCTCAGGTAGCCTGAGTCCCCGAGAGCACTCCCAGAGGACATCCAGTAGGAAACACACATAGATCTCCCTGGGTCGCTTCGGCGATTCCCAAACTATCGCCGTTTCGGGCTTCCGCCACCTCAAGACGACCCAAGAGGCCTTGAGGATGCCCCACTGACGGCACACCAATGCCCCAACGGACCCTGGAGGCCTCCACGAGGGCCCCGAGAGAGTCCCAGGCTGGCCCAAGAGGGCCCCTGCATGGACCCCACCAAGAGGCGGGAGGGCGGGGAGGAGAGGGAGCAAGGAGCACGGGGGTCCCAGAAGGGGAGAAGGGAGGATCACGGGAGCACGAGGCACACCTCGCTGCCGCCGCGGTTGCGCGCTGCCGCGATAGGGCGGACGCGGCGCGCCGCGCGTGGGGGTCACCTCGCGGTTGAGGGGGGGGGGTCGGGGGGGGCGGGACAGGGGTGAGGGATGAGGGGCAAAGGGGAAGAGATGGTTCCTCCTCTTCCTCCTCCTGGTCCTCCTCCTCCCTCCTCTCCTCCTCTTCTTCCACCTCCTCGTCTCGCTGCTGCCCTTCCCCTGCCTCTCCTCCTCGTCTTCCTCCTCCTCCTCCTCCTACTTCTCCTCCTCCTCCTGGATGGAAAAGGACAAATAATCAAACAAACCCAACGTGGATGCTGCAACAACTCCTCCCGTCCTGGGCCCCCCCTCTCGAAACTCCCCAGGCAAGCATGCCGTCACGCCGCGGGATGCGCCCAGTTGGAAAGCAGAGACGCCCCGTGGGCATGCCATTCGGGCGAGAGCCTGACTTGTGAGAAAAGGGCCGCTTTCTGTCCCTGAAGCCCGAAGGCGCGCCAAGATGTCGGGCCACAAGGTGAGGAGGATGAGGAGGATGGAGAGGAGGAGGAGGAAGAGGAGGAGGAGGAAGAGGAGGAGGAGGAGGAGGAAGAGGAGGGGGATGGATGGATAGTGTTGGCCAACGAGAGCCCCGTGCGAAGATGGAATCGGCCGCCATCCGAGGCACGGCTGCGCACTCGTACCTGGTGAATCGCAGAGCGGGTAACTCCTCCTCCTCCTCCTCCTCCTCCTCCTCCTCCTCCTTCTCCTCCTCCTCCTCCTCCTCCTCCTCCTCCTCATTGCAATCCTTCAGTGCGCGTAACTTCTGCGCAACACAAGTCGCTGACCACAAGAGCTGGGGGGGATACCAAGTCGAAGCGCCCCCCTCTGAAAAAACACCACGCCCCCACATATGTGCGACAGTTGGAAAATGTCAGAACGAACGCGCGCAAAACTCAATCGAGAACGGCATGTTCAACACAACGTTGATACCATCCGCCCCAACCGTTGGAAACGTAACGAAAAAACCGCGTGCGGGACTGATACGGGAGGCTCACGTTGAAAACGGCCTGTGCCCCATCCGTCCCAACGAATGGTCTGCTGTAAGACGACTGCGCGCGGATTTAGGATGACAACAACATGAGAACGGCTCCCATCGAATGACAGATGGACGCTGTTTGAAATAACACTCGCGGTTATATATATATATATATATATGTGTGTGTGTGTGTGTTTGCAAAAACAAGAGAGACTGAGCACGGGAGATCCTCCATCTGTGGAGCTGCGGGGACTTCAAGCGTCAAGATCATGAGCGGGGACGAACTCAAACGAAACGCCCAGTCCACCCTGATTGCCGACCGGTCTGGTGGTATGACGGGAAATTGTCCACGACGTACAAGAGAGGGGGATATTTGCTAAGGGGGGGGGACCAGAGACGAAGGAGCAGGGGCGAGAGACGGGAAAGAGGAACGAGGACGAGGAAAGTGGACACATGGAGAACGATGAGGAGGGAGGTCATGGTCATGGTCATCCGCATAAAAGGGGGCCAGCGTCAACACCCACGAAGGATTTGCGCGCGCAACTCACAAGATCCCCTGCGATTGAATTATGCTTGAGCTGCCCGATCTCATTACAACGCATGGAAATGGCTTTCGGCTTTCAAGTTAGGAAATAAAAATAAAAATAAAAATAAAAGTACAAGCGAAATAAACAAAAAAAAAAAAAAACTATTTCAAACGATTTTAATTAATATTTAATAATAAAGAAAAAAACTACCCATGGCGATGTTCAGCATAAACGAGTCCCCAACTTAACCCAGGAGCTCGGCAAGCAAGCACTAGCCCAATATTGCAAGCACTGTTTCGGAAAGCCGTTCAGGAGTGCAAACACTAGCCCAAGATTGCAAGCACTGTTTCGGAAAGCCTAAGGTCCGACGAGTGCAAGCCCTTTTTCGGCAAAAGCGAATCCCAAGCTGCTGCTCCTCCTCCTCCTCCCAGGAGGAGAACCTTTCTGACATCAGCGAGCGCCCCGCAGCTCGCCGCAACGCGCAGCGCCCCACAGCCGCGCTGCGCTGGCCCGCGGCAAGGGTGGAAGAGAGGCGCGAGGCTTCGAACTTCGAAAATCGAGGCACCCTCAACAGCGAATCGGATCGAATCGCGCTCGAATCGAAGCTCGAAGCTCGAAGCTCGACGCGCCAAGCGTCGAGACGACTCAACATCGAATCGAATCGCATCGAACCGAATCGAATCAACATCGAATCGAATCGAACCAACATCAAATCGAATCGAACCGAACTGAATCGAATCAACATCGAATCGAATCGAATCAACATCAAATCGAATCGAATCGCATCGCAGCGAATCGAATCAACATCGCGCTCGAATCGAATCAACATCGAACCGAATCGAATCGAATCGCATCGAATCGAACCGAATCGAATCGAATCGAATCGACTCGTCAGCATCGAATCGAAGATCGAAGCTCGAAGCCCGAAGCGCCAAGCATCGGCTCCGAAACGTCGGCGACGAGGAGCCTAAGTCGAAACACGGCCGTCGCCATCTTCTCCGTCGTCGTCGCCGCTGCCCGCTTCCACCGCCGCCATCCTGGCCCCTGGCCCGCTCACGCCGCTGCGAGCGTCTCCCGCCGCGCCTTCAAGCGCTTCGCCAAGCTCTCCTTGGCGCCACCCGCGTCCTCGCCCTGCTCGGGCCTCCGCTTGGCGCCGCCCGCGGCCTCGACGCCCGCGGCCTGCTTCTCGGCGCCCTGCTCCTTGGCGCCCTCGCCCTCGGCCCGCTCCTTGGCTCCCTCGGCCATCTGGGCGCCAAAGCCCACCGCCGTCTTCGCAACCTTGGCGGGCTTGTGGGCCTCCTCCGCCTTGACCTTGCCGCCCGCGCCCGCGGCCTCGGGGATCTCGAGCTTGAAGTGGTCGGCCTCCTTCTCGCCCCCCGCCAACTCCTTCAAGATCTTATGGATCGCAGACGGCACCTCCACCTTGTGCATCGTGAACTTCTTGCGCACGGACTCGACGCTGGCCTCGATGCTCTCCTTGTTCCCCTTCAGGTTCGGTACCCCGCGGCACACGTGCCAGACCGCGAATGCGAAACGCACGACCTGCACCCCCATGTCAGCTGCCCTGGCCAAATCCTTGATCTTGGCGATCGGGATCCACTCGCTCTTGCAGCCATCGTTGTGGACGCCCTTCGAAACCTTGTAGCCTGCGCGAGCCTCCTGGCACAAACACCCGATGTTTTTGAAACTATCGCGCGGCACCGTGATCAGCTGCATGCACATGTCCTCCTTATCGAAGAGATTCTCCTTGTGGTTCGCCCACTCCGTCGGGATGAAGTTCATGGCCCCGACGTGCCCGTCGATCAGCTTGCCAACTGCGGCAGCAGAAGCGTTCAAAGACTCGTCGGCCGCATCGACCAAGGATTTGGGGAACGTTTGCATGTCAATGACATTCTCCAAGAATTTGAACCGACCGCCCTGTTCAAAGCATGTCTTCGCGCCGTCCATGCCGATGGTGGTCGCGCACGTGGCGCTCCACGAACGCAGATCTTTGACAGCGGCCGCCGTCTCCTTCAAGGTCTCAGATGAGAGGCGAACGCTGCTGCTGGACGAGAGGGCCCTCATGGCCTTCTCCATGCAGCCTACGGATTTGGCCAGCGACACCGACTGCGACATGGTGCTAAGCTGCATTCGCACCTGCGGGTCAACAGACTGCAACTCCCGCATCGCCTTCTGCATGTCCTCGTTGAATGAAGCAGTTGCGAACACTTCCTGTTTAGCAGTGATGTCGCAAACGACATTCGGCTCTGGAAAGAACTCGCGGAAACGGGCCAGTATTGGAGCAATGGCCGATCCGACCTCCTCATCAGCCTTGCCGCCGAGACTGCGCATGATCTCGCCGTCGTCAGCAAAGACGGGGGACCTTCTCAGAACGGTCTGAATCGCCTCCAAGCCCGCCGGGGGAGCGTTGCTGAAGGCGAAGTCCAAGGTTGACGCCAGCTCTGTACAGAGTGCGGGGTCGTCGTAGCCTTTCTTTACCTGCAGGCACACGCGGGTCAGGGCCGTAACAACCTGCACAAGGAGAGAGCGGGGGGGCAAGGAGCGGGTCGGATCGAGGAGGAAGAGGGCGCGGCGGGAGAGACAAGACGGTTGAAAGCCCAATGACCGAAACATATGTGGCGGAAAGCAGCACAGCAGCACACTAAGAAGGACAGCGAGGAGAACGAAGAGGAAGATGGGGAGCCCAAGGGGTGCGAGGGCTGAGCAGGTGGCAAGTTGAGAATTGAGAGTCGAAAGTCAGGAGTACGGGGCGAGAGGAAGGAAGAAGAGAAATTGAATGGTGGCGAGCGAACAACTCGATAGAGGAAAAAAGAAGCGGAGTCACCCGATCACCTCGTGCAGCCATTCGCACTGTTCCCAAGACACGCAGTTCTTGTTTACGCATTTGTTTGCCTCGAGGCCCCGGTGGAACCTGACGATCCTGAGGGCAGGGAAGTCGATCTCAGCGGCCCACTTCAGCAGCGCTTCCATGGTCATCTCATCGGCGATGTCCTGAAGTTTCTTTAGAAAAGAGTGGAGCGCGACGAAGCAAGCATTCACGACGTCGTCGAAACGGAGCAGATCGGTCGACGGCAAGAACTCAGTCAAGCATGTATCAGCGGAAGAATCGAGAAGCTCAGTCAGTGCACCAAAGCATGACAATACTGAGTTGAGCACCGCATCGTCGTATACCACGATGTTCGGATCGCACTTGCCCAGCGCCTCGGACATACTCGATGACATGCGTTCCAGATCACTCGAAACTTCTTCGGTCTTCTTCGCCTTCTTCGAATCCAAATCCAAATCCGCTGCCAACTTCTTCCCGTACGGGTGGCCAAACAATGCTTCGGCGCTCCACGTGCCTTTCGCCTTGTGAGACGCGAAGACGCTGCTGGCATGAACGGTGAACTCCACCCTCTCGCTGATGGCGTCGATCTCCGAGAATGTTGCAGCCAACCCTAGCGCAGCCACGAACTCCGAAAGGTCATGCTCCAAGTCGGCCTCGCCCGCGTCGCCGAACCAGTCCTTCACTGCGGCCACCGACAAGGGATAAGTGCTCTTCTTGAGTACCGCCATGACCTTCTCCCCCACGAGCTGGTCCTGGTCAATGACAGGGTTCTGAGACCCGTGCTTGATGATGGTGTTCATGCCGATCATCTGGTACCACGCCTGCTTGTGCTCCATCGCGTTGATGCGCATCCTGTGGCGCGCCCATAAGACGTGCTTGGGCCACTTGACGGTCACCTGCGGGAACGTCAAAACAGAAAGCGGCGAGCGCCATCAGGACCCGCGTCGAACGAAACAAACGATGCCAAAGATGAGAAGGACAATGAACAATGAACGGCAGACTGAGGAGCATCGACAAACCAAACGAACGCCCTGGGGCGGAGGGGGGGGGGCAGACAAGCAGAGAAAGGAAGGGGCAGAAACTTCTCTTACTTCTTCTGCTCACCCCGCTCCTTGCTTCTCCTCCTCCTCTTCATCCTCCTCCTGCCTACTCTTCTTGTTCCTCCTCCTCCCCCTACTACTCCTCTTGCAGGGGGAGGAGCAGGAGGAGCAAGAGCAAGGGGGGGGAGGCGGAGGAGGAGGCGGAGCAGGAGGGGGAGGAGGAGGAGCAAGAGGAGGAGCAAGAGGAAAAGGAAAAGCAAGGGGGGGAGGAGGAGGAGGAGGAGGAGGAGGAGGAGGAGGAGCAGGAGGAGGGGGAGAAGGGGGGGCGGAGGATGGGGAGGAGTCAATAAGACAGCTCAAATTGCATCCCAAATCCCAAATCCCAAGCCGCCTGAGGGTCGAGGGCGCAAGAGGTCTCGTTCATGTCGAACGCCGTCGCGAAGCCCTGGGTGCCAAGCCCGTGCTCCTGCGCCGCGGACAGCACCGCGTGAATAGCGTTCGTGCGCTTCAGAATCTTACGCATAGCTTCGGTCTCCTCGGCTCGGCTGGATTTCTTCGCCCTGGTCTGCGCCTCTTTGTTCAGCAACTCGAACTGCTTCATGCCTGTCTTCGCTTCAGCCCCCCAGTGCACCGTTGCCGTCGAAGAAGCACTCTCGAACTCCAGCGCGAGGGCATCGAGCTGGGCGCCGAGGTCCTTCGGCTTCCTGCCGCGCGTCTCCGCGTTCTGAATGGTGGCATCGCCAGGGTCTTTGTTCTTCTGCTGCGTACCCGCCGCCTTCTGTTTCCCCCCAAGCTTGATCTTGCTCTGCTTGCCCGCTTTGCCAGCTGCCGTAGACGAAACCCCATGGCCCTGGGCGTCGTCGGGCTGCTGCTCAGGGGCCGTCGACGGGCTGTCCCCTGTCGGAAACGAGCCCTTCGGAAACCCCGGAGTGGCACCGCCGCCAGCGCCAGCACTGGGCTTCGCCAGGGGAGAAGAGCTACGGCCAGCCTTGCCAAAGCCGCCAAGGTTCATAAGCTCGGAGAAGCTGGAGCTGGCCGCACTGTCACCCGTCGCAGCTACCCCATCAAAGCCGCCGCCATAGCCGTTGAAGAACGACTTAGACAAACCCTGCAAATTCTGCTCCATCTCATCTTTGCTCAACTCATCCCCCGCGCTCGATGCTAAAGTTTGCTCGATTTGACCAGCTACCTTTTCGTTGAATTCGATCTTAGTGATGGGCTTGTCTGGGATGAGCACCCCCCGCACGCCCTCGAAAAAGAACTCGCGGTGCCCTGCGCTTATACCCGCTGGGTTGTTGTTCAAGTCCTTCCCGTTGCCGTATTCTGGCGATGTAGCATAAAAATCCCAGGGCACGTGTGTCCAGCCAGGTTTCTTGATGTTCATTTCCATTGACTTCACGATCTTCAAAGACCTCTCCTCGATCAGTTCCCACTCGAACTTTGCGTTCCGAGGCAAACCCTTCGAAATGATCTGCTCCTTCAGGACGCTGACCGCTTGCTGGTGGCAATTGAGCTTCTTCTCTTCTGCACCCAAGATTTTTTTGTACTGCGCCAAAGACACGCCCTGCGGTTTCACCCTGGCCGAATAGTAGCGCATGCAGTAGCCGCAGATGGTCCCTTCGGTCCTGCCAGTCTTCATGTCAGGGGGGTAGGACCACCAACACTGTTCAATCACCATCGGCACCATCACTTTGCTGCACGGGTCATGGTCGGAGTCGAGGAGGGGGCACAATTCGCATTTGCGGCCATCTGGGCAGAACTTGACGAGGTACACCTTCTTCGTCCACGTCAGCGTGTACGTGCTGGTGGCGCCAAGCGTTGTCGTATCCTGTGTATCAGCGGAACAATGCAACATTCCAAACCTCCTCCTCCTCCTCCTCCTCCTCCCCCTCCCCCTCCTCCTCCTCCTCCTCCTCCTCCTCCTCCTCCTCATCTTCCCCCTCCCCCTCCTCCTCCCCCTCCTCGCTCTCCCCCTCCTCCTCCTCCTCCTCCTTCTTCGACCCTCTGGCGCCCCCCAACGCCGCCCCCAGAGGAGCCGAAGCGTCATCGACTCCTTCGAGGGGTCGGGGCGGGGCGGGGCTGAGGCTGGGCGACGGCTAGCTGATCAGACAATGGAACATCTCGCAGGGTGCCATCGTACAAAGTGGACAAACAAAGACACAAAGCGCAAGAACAACTGTCCTCTGGCGAGGCTGCGGCAGGTGGCGCTTGGCCCGCTTGGCCGCGGGAGCTGGACGCCTTCCTGGCCCCTCTGCGGCTCGACTTCGAAGCGCCCATGCTGACGTCCAACCCGCCATCAGCAGGCAACTCCACGTCGGCCATCATGGCGGCGGCAAGCGGGATGGAAGCAATCCGCGGGTCGCGGGCCGCGGGCGCAGCGGCTTGAATCAAGCGCCCGGCGAGGCGCGGCGAGGGGCTGGCGGGTTCGGGCGGGGAGCGCGTGCGCACTAAAAGCCCCGACGCTGCGATCCCGCGAGCTGCGCGCCCCTCGGGGCCCCTCGCTCCAACTGCGCGACACGCACAGACCACCAGCCACCAGGCCACGCCTGACTGAGGGCGCCCCGAGAGCCCCGAACCGCGAGCCAATGCAACGCCATGCGATTCGAATCGCAATCGGAAATGCGCGTTGTGATGACGTGATGACCATGGCCGCATCGCAATGACGCCGACGCAACCCCCTCTGGACCTGTTACGACCTGCTGATGCAACAATGTGCAATTCAAAGAAACCTCAAGGGAATTACGCAATGTAGATATCGAGAGCGGGCACAAAGCAGCAACAGACGAAGGACGAAGGCAGCGCAACGACGGAGAGGATAATGAGGGAGGGCAAGGGGGCAGGGCGGCAGCGACGGAGGGGGAGGAGGCGAGGGTGGATGGGGTGGCGATGGATGAGACGGGCAGGGAGGGAAGGGAGAATGAGAAGGGAAGGGGGAGGACCCGGGGGAAGGGGTAACATTTGAAGAAGCGGAGGGCGGGGGGCAAGCGGCTTGCACCGTCGCTGCGTTCAGCAAGCCAACGCCGCCTATGCCATGCCCAGGTCAGGTCACCGTAGCCGCCTGCTCCAGGTAGCTCTCGCGCCTCTCGCCGCCCTTCAGCCGTCGCCCGCCTTGCAACCCCCAGATCATCAATCGGAGGAGAAGCTCGAACTAGACGCCTCATCACTGTCGTCGTCGGCGGGAGCGGGAGCTGCGGGCGCACGCGAGGACCTGCCGATCTTAGAAAAGAAATGGCCAGACGTTGCCACCAATGCTGTCTGAACTGCGCTGTAAGTAAAACCAGACCAAGCGTTGCCACACATGTTCGCAATCAGCTCCCCGTACTGCACCTCGGTCATCTCCGCGCGCTTGCCGTCGTCCATGTCGTCAGGCACCTTGAAGAAGTTCGTGCGACAGAAGCTCTCGTGCCAACCGATGCCGCGGAGATACTCAATCGGCTCCGCCAAGCGAACCACGAACCTGTTGCATGCACTGTTGAAGTACCGCACCGCCAGCTTCATGCTCCCCACTAGCGTCATGGGGCTGCCCTTCCAGGGCGACTTCTTCAAAGGAAACTTCTCATCAGGCTTTCCCTCGAAGTCATAGTCGATGCACCCCGTCAGCAGCCTCATCATGGACATGTTCAGGTCGATGTACCCGGCGCCGTCCTTGCCAGACGACATGCACGGTGGCCACACCTTGTTCACAAAGAAGCACAACTCTTGCTCCCGAGGCCACATGCCATCGATTCTGATAGCCTCAGCCACTTCAGCGGGCGCAGGGGGCCACTCCATCTGCTGGCACTTATAATCCGACCAGCCCAGACCAGAACGGGGCCAAGTCTTGAACATCCTTCTTCCATTCCTCACATGCGGAGGAGGAGGAGGCCGGGGGGAGGGAGGGGGGGGAGGAGGGGGAGAAGGGGGGGAGGGGCAGGAGGAGGAGGAGGGGGGATGATGATGATGATGAGGAGGAGGAGAGGAGGAGGAGGAGAGGAGGGCGAAGAGGGGGAGGAGAGGAAGGAGGAGGAGAGGAGGAGGAGGAGGAAGGGGAGGAGGAGGAGGAGGAGGAGGGGGAGGAGGGGGAGGAGGAGGAGGAGGAGGGGAGGAGGACGACGAGGACGAGGAGGAGGACGAGGAGGAGGAGGAGGGACATGAGGAGGAGGAGGAAGAGGGGGAGGAGGAGAAGGAGGAGGGAGGAGGACGACGACGACGACGAGAAGGAGGAGGAAGCGTCGCCAAACCCTTCGGAGAAACTTGCCAGCCCTCCCCGGCAGGAGATTCCACCCCTCCTCCCAACCTCCCTACCTCCCTCCCTCCCTCCCTCCCTCTCTCCTCCTTCCTCATCTCATCTTCCGCGTCATCTTCCTTCCCTTCCTCACATGCACCTTCGCATCGCCCGTCTTCCCCCCCCCCCCCCCCCCCCCATCAAAACTCCCTCTCCTTCGCACGAGGCGCTCCTCACCTTGTTCAATCATTTCATTCCCTGATCACCTCAACTCGCTGGTGGGTGGCGGTGGTGCGCAAAGCGCTTCGGATTCTGGATGTGCTCGGACTTGTACTTGCTGGGGTTCTGATCCGAAGAATCCTTTGTCGCCTCTTTCCTTGTTTTCGAAAAAAGGCTGCCTTGTACCACTGCCCTCGAAAACTGGGAGGCCCGCGCGACGGCTGATCCCGACCCTCTCCGAATCGTCCTTGATGAGGAACTGCTTGCACTGGTCGATTGCGTTGAGCTCTCCCACGTTAAGGCACCGCAGCTTGTCTAAGAAAAACGTGGTCACCTCGTCGTGGGCGTCGGCGTCGGGCGCGATGCCTTTCAAAGCGACCCACCACAACCTCTGCCGCGGCACTGGCGAAAACTGCGAAGACGCCTGTATCGTTACACGCAACGACCAGTAGCCGAGCTTCCTGATCTCTGAGACGATCCAATCTGCATCGCTCGGGACAGCGGCATCTGGCTGCTGGCCAAGATTGACCACGCACTCCAACACGATCTCCTCTGGCCAATTCTTCGAAATGATCGAGAGGAACTTGCGCACCGCAACGCCTGTTGCACCTGTTCCTTGCTGGCAACAATTAAGATTCTCCCTCATCTTTACCGACAGCGGAGTGCGACTAACACATGGAAACCCGCTGCCAAGAGAAACAAAATGTGGAATAGTTGCGTCGGCTTGCACGTTGAAGTCAAACGCCCTGGCCGACGCAATGCCCTCCATCTCCCCCGCCAAGAACCCGACGTCGCAGAACTGCTGCTTCAGGAACGCCCTCTTGTCCTCATGGATCTCCGCCCTGAGAACGTGCTTGCTCCTAAGCTCGACGCCCCATCGCCCCTTCCAGATCGCTTCCAGCAAGTCATCCACCTTCGCCTTAATGTCGCAACCAGTGCAACAAGTAGCTCTGCTCACCTCGTGTCCGTGACGTTCCGCGCACTGCTTGATGGCCTTCGAAAACTCCAACTCCATCGGCCCCATCCTGTCCAACATTACCTGGGTGACAACGGCGAGCCACGGTCCCGTGAAGTCCAGACTGTCGGCGTCGCCGATGTCCTTGCCGCCGCTGGCCTTGTCCTTGTCGACGCCGCCCTCCTGCCGGCGGCGCGGGAGACGACCGAACGCATGCAAACGGCGAGAAGGCGGGGGCGAGGGTTGAAAATGAACTTGAGTATCCTGGCAAAGGCCCAACCCGTGCTTCGACCGCGACCCGCTGCCAACGACGAGGCCGACGATCCACGATTCGAGCAGCACAGACGACAAGAATGCGAAAGCCGAGGTGCCAGGCGAAAGAGGCGCGGAGAGGCAAGGGACTCATTGAGACAAATAACGACAGACGCTGCCAAGATGCGACTCGCAACGACGAGGGTAAGAGGAAAAGCCTCAAGGCTCAGGACGGGCAACCGCAGGAGGAGGAAGGGGGGGGGGAGGAGGAGGAGGAGTAAGGAGGAGGAGGAAGGAGGAGGAGGAGGAGGAGGAGGAGGAGGAGGAGGAGGAGGAGGGGGTCCGACTCGACTTGAGACTGAACGGAAGTAAAGCAGGCAAGACTGGCCCTCTGCCAGACCTCCCCCTCCTCCTCCTCTTCCTCGTCCTGCGGCTCCTGAGGGCGCAATCGATGAGATGAAAGCTTTTTCAAACATCCGATGCAGATGTCCGAACGAAGCCCATCAGACGTTGCTGACGCAACAGGCGGGCTGCGTGCATTCCTTCGGCGCTCGCGGCGCGGCACGCGCGGTGCAGGAAGGTGCAACCACATGCATGCGTAGAGCGCACGTGGCACAGGGCGGCGCCATGAGCGCACGTGGCGCAAGGGCAGAGCGCACGTGGCCCATCGGCAATTCAGAAAGCGCTGACGCAATTACTAGTTACAATTGCCTCGATGGAGGGTCTTGCAGCAACAAGCGTGCAATCGGAAACGTGACGCCACGGATCTACAAGGCGCTGGACAGGCTTGGGAACGGAAGAAGGCGGGGAGATCAAATAAGAGGGATCATACATACTCGATCTGTGGGATGATGAAATGATGCTTGAACTTGAATGGAGATGACGGAGATGAGGCCCTTCGGAACCTGCTGAGCCAGCGAGCGAGCCCACGACCCACGACCTCGGGCTTACCAGCCCAGAGACCTCAAGGCCCACGCCCTTCATCAACAAAAAAAACTAATTACAAGCCGGCGAGCCCACCGTTCTCACGGCGCTCACGAACCATCTGCGCCAACTGCTGCTCCAAGACGTACTCGCGGCCGTAGTGCAGCACGGGGTGCGGCTCCGAGCGTTCGAAGCAACCATTGCAGAGGAACCTCTCGCTGGCGAACGCGGACCTCCCTGGCAACGACACCAGCCGCCCCATCTCCCTCACGACGAAAACGCTGCACAGGTTGCACTCCACGACCGACCCTGGCTTCGCATACCAGAGGGTATCCCGCAAGTACGAGAAGTTCTCGATCGTCTGCTCGGACGAGACCTCCCAAGTCGGGAATGCCGTCCTCTTCGTCGCGCCCCTCTTGAGCGCGGGCCGCGGCCTGGGCGTGTCCATCGCGGTCCTGGCGGCGCTACAATGCCCCGTCGCCAATGACCTGGGAAGGAAAGAAGCAAGCCAAGAGAGGGGGGGATAGGGGCCACCCGATGCACAACTGCTCCGACCTGTTGTCTGACAGGAGCATTCGATATCGGCAGCTGGCCCCACTTCCTCCTTTGGCCACGCCCTATCCTACCCCTTGCATCGGCGGCGGAACATTGTCCCATCTACTAGTCCTCGAAGCCGCCAGCGCCATCTCCGAGAACGTCGGCCGAAGCAGCTGCAGCTGCAGCGGTACATGCGTCAACGGCGTCGACGGTGTCGTCGGCGGAGGCGGCGGCGGAGGCGAAGCACAGGCCGAAGGCGGAGGTGAAGAAGCGGGCGACGATGGCGGGGACGAAGCGGAGCTGCTGCTGCTGCTGCTGCTGCTGCTGCTGCTCGAAGAACTACTGCTCGGCGAAGGTGAGCGGGGCGCTGCCGCTGCCCTCGCCGCTGGACTCGCCGCTGAACTCGCCGCCTTTCGCTTCGCCTTCGCCGTGTTCTTGACCTTGCCGCACCTGCCCTCGCCAAAGCCCTTGCCGTTCGTGACTCGCCCAGGGCTTGGAGCCAACGATAACCGCTCCAAGGTCTGTAGCACCGCGGCCTCGTCCTCGCCATGCTTCTGCTTCTTGTTGCTGCGGGCGCGGGCGTCGGTCGAGGCTCGGCGTTTACCTGGCCCTGACGCCGCCGACGCTGACGAAACCACCGACATCGGCGACGAGGGTGCCGAAGGCCCCGATGGCTCTCCCTGCACGTCGGAACGGGTGGAGGCGCGAAACTCGACATAGAGCTTGTGCGCGCCCTTTCGCCAATGGTCGTCGAACATGGTGATGACCAGCTCGGTGTACCGCTCGGTGCCGATGACGGCGATCGCGCGGTCGACGTCGGCCTCGCCTTTCTCCGCAAGCAACAACTGACGGATGAAACGACCGTACCTCGAGCCCGTCTCAATCTTGAAGCCCTTCACGTATTGCAGCCAAGCCGAGAAGGCCATTTCCTCAGCATGAATCTGAGCAAGAACTGGCATGGCGAGCGGTGAGCGGCGAGCGCGAGATGCTGGCAAGAAGGCCAAAGAGCCCAAACGGCTCGAGCCCAAATGGCGTCTGCAAATGGCCCGAGCCAGAGGCCAAAGGCCCGAGCCCGAAGAAGGCCAAAGGCCCGAGCCGAGAGCGAAGCCTGAGAAGCCCCCAGGGAGCTAAAACCGAAGGGCAGTGTCCAAAAGCCCAAGGAAGCCCTGAGGGGCCTCAGAAGGAAATCCTGAGGGGGCTCAAATCCCAGGATCCCAGAACATCCTGAGGGGCCTCAGAAGGAACCTCAGAAGTCCTAAAGGGGTCTACGAAGTCCTAAGAGGCTCAAGGCCTTTCCCTAAGGAGTCTAAGAAGTCCTAAGGAACCTCAGAAAGCCGCAAGAGCCGAAGAGAGAAGCGCCTCCCCAAGACTCCCAAGGGCCTCTCCCAAAAGCCCCCAGGATCCTGGACTTCAGCCCCACACGAGCCTCCAAGGGCCTCTCCAACGTTTCCCCGAACCCCCAGGACCCCCTCCTGCTTTTATTTAAAAATAATTGTTTGTAATTAATTAATTATTTTAAATACCCTAAAACCGTTTTCCCGGAAGTTCCCGGAACCCTAAAAACGGTTTTCCCGGAAGACCAAAAACGCTGGTACATCCTCACAAAACTGAGTTCCCGGGGGTAGAACGGTTTTCCCGGAAGTTCCCGGAAGGGAAAATAATAATTAAATAAAAACATTCCCTTTTAAATAAAAAAGAATGATTTTACTTAATTCAGACTCCCTTAAAATACCTGCCGCGGGCAAATGACATCGGCACGTCGGCGAAGGCAAAACTCAAATCGAAAGAAATCTCACCCCCCCTGGGCCCCGAGACCCGACGCACCCTACTTACTGAGATCCTCGGGGCATGAGATAACTGCCCAAGGCTCAGGGGTCCCAGGGCCTGGTGATACCGACACATCGGGCCGTCGGGGCCTGAAGCCTCAGATGCGAGATGAACTCATGGGGGCTGGATGCCTCGGGCCCATGGCAGGAGGAGGAGGTGGACGAAGATGAGGAGAAGGAGGAGGAGGAGGAGGAGGAGGAGGAGGAGGAGGAGGAGGGGGAGAAGGGGGGCGATGAGGAGGGAGCGAGGACGAGGAGGAAGACAAGGCGGGGGAATGAAGAGGAGGAGGAGGAAAAAGGAGGAGGAGGAGGGCGAGGAGGAAGGATGAGGAGGGGCAGGAGGAGGAGGGGGAATAGGAGGAGGAGAAGGAGGAGGAGGAGGAGGAGGAGGATAGGAGGAAGAGGAGGAGGAGGAGGAGGAAGACGAGACGGAGACGGAGGAGGATGAGGAGGAGGAGGAGGGGGACCGACACCTCCTACTCCTCTCTTTCTCCTCCTCGACTCATCCACCTCCTCTTCCTCCCCTCCTCCTCCCCCCCCTCCTCCTCCTCCTCCTCCTCCTCCTCTTCCCTCCCCCTCCTACTCCTCCACCTCCCTCCTCCTCCTCCTCCTCCTCTTCCTCCTCCTGGTCCTCCTCCGCCTTCCTCCTCCCCCTCCCCATCACTGGGCAAAGCAATAACGGCAATAACGGTGAACGGATCGACGAACGAGGACCCAACACCCAACGACACGACCCCCCGAGAGACTCTCGCCCTTCCCCTCTCCCCGGCGAGTCCTGCAAGACCGCCGCCGCCGCGTCGCCCTGCAGCTCGGTCGGCTCGTCGTCGCTGCCGGAGGAGCCCATCAGCGGCACGTCGATGTCGATCTCGCCCTCGCCCAGCATCGCGGGCATGTCGAAGGCGAACATCGAGTCATCCAACGTCTCGGCAACGACTGGTTCTGGGCGACAGGCGGGGGGGGGAAGGAGGAGGAGGAGGCGAAGAAGGTGGAAGAAGAGGAGGGGGAGGAGGAGGAAGAGGAGGAGGAGGAGGAGGAGGAGGAGGAGCAAGCAGCAAGCGGAAAGGGAGGAGGAGGTGGAGGAGGAGGACGAGGAGGAGGGCGGAGGCGGAGGTTGAGGAGGAGGAGGAGGATGAGGAGGAGGAAGAGGAGGAGGAGGAGGAGGAGGAAGAGGAGGAGGAGGAGGAGGAGCAGCAGCAGCAGTAGCAGTTGCAGTTTCAGCAGGAGAAAGAGCCTCCTCGTCCTCCCCCTCCACCTCCTCCTCCTCCTTCTCCTCCTCCTCCAAAACCACCGATAGCTGCGCATGGCGCGACAGTCGAGGCGGGGGGAAGGGAGGGTGAAGGAGGGGGCAAGGGAAGGGAGAAGTAGCTATGATGAGTGATGGCGGGATGCGAGGGGGCGGCGGGGGGGCTGAGGACAAAGATGATCATCGCGGGGGGCGAAGGGGCGTCGGGTGGAACTAAGCGTTACGATGCAAAAAAGACGACGCCAAGACGGAAGTGCGAAGGAGGGGACGGGGAATCAGGGGCACGAGGCTGCAACTGGGAGGAATGGAATGTGCGAAAGATAAAAGGCGAAGTGGCACCGCAGATGCATTGCATGAAGTAGGGGAGGAGTGAGCATGGGTGGCTGAAAACATAACACATGGCAAACGTGACAACAGATAAATGGATATCAGCGGCGATGAGTGAGACACTGCATGGCACGTCCTGTAGCCTCAGCCTCCATCGGCATCACGCTGGGCAGCTCCCGAGGCTGAGACTCCATCTCCTCGTCGAGCCAGGACATCATCGCCTCAGTGATCCCGTCGCCGCTATCGGTCGCGGGCAGCTGCTCCGCATATGGCCTGAATGTCGGCGGCTGCTCCGTCACTGCCTTGGGCCCATCGTCGATCTGCGCCGTCTCAGTCGGCGTGACAATCCCATCGCACGGCGGCGCCAGGGGCGTAGCGGTCCCGTTGTCGATCGCCTCGGGGATCGACTGGGCAGGCGCGCAAGCGGCCGCAACGCACGCGTCGACAATGTCCTCAGGCACAGGCTCGCCAAGCGGCGGCGGCAAAGGCGGCCTCCCGCCTTTGGCAGCAGCCGACGCCGCGGCGCCGCCAGCGGGGCCAGCCGCGCCCGCAGCTGCGACCTCGCTTCGATCGCCCTCGGCCGTCGCCACATCAACCTGCGCCTTTTCTATCTCCATCTCCTCGTTCTTTGGCTGGTCAAACTTCTCCTCCTTCTCCTCAAAGGCTGCCTCATCCTTCTTGTCCTTCTTCTCTTTCGTTTCTATCTTGTCTACCATGTCTGTCTTATCTTTCTTATCTTTCTTATCTTTCTTATCTTTCTTATCTTTCTTATATGTTTTCTCTGTCTTGTCTTTCTTATGTGTCTTGTCTTTCTTATCTTTCTTGTCTGCCTTGTCTTTCTTGTCTTTCACAACCTTCTTAACTTTCTCCTCCACCGCCGCGTCCTTGTCCTCGGGGGCGGAGTTGTTGCCGATGCTCGCCTTCTGGACCTTCTCAGGCGCTGGGGTTCTGGATCTCCTGGCCGACCGCTCACGACTCCAAGCGGCGGCAGGGCGTTTCCTTGCCTCCTTGGCGGCCTTCCTCACGGCCTTCTTCTCCTGCCTGCTCCGCATGTCGCTGCTGGAAGTGTCGCCGTCGGCCGACGTCGACGCGGCTGACGTGGTTGCAGGGGGGTCAGGTCCCTTGTCGCGGCGGCCCCGGCCACGGCCACGCCCGCTGCCCTTCTGGACGAGCATCGATAAAGGCATGTCGTCAGGAATAGCACCCTGCGCATCTGAAGATGTAGGTGTAGGTTCAGCCATGCTGCACAAAGAGAAAATACACTCTACGAACCCTGGGCCCCGCGCCACGGACTACATCGCTCGAGTTTAGGAAACAAAACATGTCAGCGAATTTGGGCCTGGACCCTGAACCTCGCAAACACAGAACCACTGCCTCGGAACGCCTCACCTCCGCGCCCTCGGATCCGCTGCCCTGGGTGGGGCCACAAGCGCGCTTGTCTTCTGCGTCGCACATCGCCTGCCACTGCTGTCCAAAATATATAACTGCGTTACTCGGAATACAACAACTAGACAAGTTCGGGAAACTGCCCCTGGGCGGCGGGAGTCGGGCTTGCGAATGATATCCCCCCCCAATACGCACGCGCGCAAGCGCCTCCCCCGCCGCCCCCGCCCCCTTTGCAACCGCCTCCCATCCCCCCGCCCCCACCGCCACCACCGCCACCGCCGCCGCCCCCCACCGACGCCGCCCACTTGCGAACGCAACGCATGACCAAACGTGACCTACGAACTGTGCGAATTCTGATCGTCATTCGGCCTGGCGATATCAACAACTCAATTCGCATATGTAACCCGCCCAAAACTTTACGGCATCATATGCTCGATTACGTGGATCGCAGATCCAGAGCCCGCAAGTTCTGGCAAAAGAATGATCATCATGAGATGCGCGAACGCATGCGCGCAGAGTCGGTGCTTTCGGAACCATGCGACTGGCGACTCGAAACCATGCGAGACAACGATATTGAACAGTGTAAGGCCGACCACCGAATCGCAGATACCATAGTCGCGCGTGAAATTTACGCGACGTGCGAAGCCAAATACGATGCATGCTACACGCTGTGTAAGGCATGTTCGGGCGAACAGCGACAACGAAGGGGGCGGTGAGGAAGGAAGGAGAGAGAATGAGAGACGGCGGGCTGAATGAGACAATGCGTTCAGTCGGAAACTATACATGACGGTGACAAGACGCGAGAGCATCCCAGATATACGGGGGGATGAACACATCGAGTGGTAGTAAGAAACCCGTGGGAGAACAACCGCATATCCAATCCACGGGAGGTAGAGGGCAGGGGTTGGCCACCTCGGCCCTCCACCCCCCGCCGTCGAGAGGCTCTGGGTGGCTCGACAGTCTCTCAGCGCCCGTCGCTCGACGCCACCCCGCCTCTCGAACGCGAGGGGGGAGGGGCGGTTGGCCCGCCGCCGACCATCGACCCCCGCTCAGAGCAGCCAATCGCGGCCCACGCTTGATTTTTGCGACGAGTGGCCGAGTGGGAACGCTCAGCGGTTCTCCCTCCGACTCCGAATCACGAGGCGGGCGCTCTTGCGCAAACAAATCTGTGAACGCATCTAAGGCTTGGAACTCCCGCCTGCGCCTCTTGCGCTCGGCCCTCGGCAACCCTTCGCTGCTATACTGCAACGCGTGCGATGCGGGGTCGCCCGAACACTCGAGGCTGAGCCACGCGAGATGGCTGCCCAATGGACGGCCCTGGGCCTTGGTGTGCCCCGACCGAGCCCCGGCGAAAGCATTGAAGGAACGGTCGAAGCCAGATCCGCAAGCATAACAGAGACAATCGAGCGATTTCCCACACACATTTATCAATATCAGGCCGCTGCCTACATGCCAAATTCTACTTGGAACCTTCCCTTTGGGTCCAATCACCTTCTTCAAATCCTCCGCGTCAGTATCCGCTGACGACGGCTCAGATTCGGAGGCGCCTGACAGCTCGCCACTGCTGCCGCCGCCGCCCTCCTGGCCCGCCTCGCCCAACGGCATGCAGACATGGATGCCGAGCTTCTCTCGTTTGCCGCCTCGGCGTCGCCGACGGCCCGCAGCGCCCTCGATCCCCTTGAATGCAGCCTCGAGGGCCTTCAACGCAGCACTTTTCTTCGCGCCCCTTGGGGCTGGGATCGGAGGGAACACCTGGTCGGCGCCCCTCAACGCCCGGCGGAGAGCTTCCCGATTGACGCCCCAAGTGCTCCCGTCTGCTTGCCAGGACGTGGGGTCCAGCGGCACTTCGGCGCACCACATCGTCAAAATCCCTGCTCCAGAGCGCTTCACGACATCACCACACAGAGATACGTCCACTACCCAATCGAAATCTCCATCGGGCTCTTGGTTCACTCGAAGGATACCATGTTCGAGCGACGCTCGAGCGAGCAACGCTATGCGAGGACCCGCCCCCCGAAAATGACAATGGACAAAATACGTCGTGCTGGGTTCCCCCTCAGACTGCCGAGCAAGCAAACAATGGAATGAAAGAGGCAGGTGGTCCCGCAAGAAGCCCCTCAACCCTTTCGCAGCCAAGTAGATGCGGTCGATGAACTCGGCGCCCCTGGTGACGCAGACGCCAGGGTGGGCCACTGGGCAGGTCAACCTGGCGAGCGGCCGACCGAAGAGGGCAATTGCCAGACAAATATGCGCGAGAAGAGGGGTGGAATGGATGGGGGCGGCAACTGTCTAAACAACTGCTCTGTGAACAAGAAACAACACGGGGCCCTATCATCCGAAGACAAGCGGCATTGCGATCGGGGCGGGTAGGGCGCGGCAGAGGGAACGACTGCGCAAAGGGCAGAGGGCAGATGATCGACAAGGAGCGCAGTGCGAAAGACGAGAGGCGACAAGAGAGGAGGGTTCGACGCGACAATCGGACCATTATCGCATGACAAGGGCCCGTCGACAACGTCCCAAGCCCTCGAATGCAATACTGAACCTCGCATCAAATCAATTCAACGAGCGACCGAGGTGACGGCGGAGCATCGAAAGAGCGGGCGGGGCAAGAGATGGCGGCTAAGAAAGAGTTGGCTGGGACATGGCATGAAAAATTGACCAGTGGCGAAGCCTGTATTCGAACTCATCGTCGGAGGCGATGGCGTTCTCGTCCTCGATGAAACACTCGTCCAACTGCGCGGCCGTGAAGGTGTCGGCGTAGCTCGTGAACGCTGGGAAGGGAGAGCCTTCAGCTACGCCCAAATGCTCGGCGACTGTGGCAAGGTACACGTCCTCAGCGATGGGGGACCCCTTGTCGCCGCACTCCTTGACGAAGTTGTTGATGACGCCGAAGTCCATTTCGGCGTCGTCGACGCCGCCGTCGCCGTCCTCAAGGTCCTCCTGCCACTGGGCCGCCCTGTCCACCAGCTTGGCCGCTGACGCGGCGATGGCCTGGGAGCGCAGAACGTCGAGGTCACTCTCGTCCAGCTCGTCGTACTTATCAACAACGCCTCGCAGCCAAGCACGATACTCATCCTTGCTCATCTTCGCTCGCTTGCCGTCGGCGTCCACGCGGTATGAGGCCAGGTGTTTCTGCCGCTCCCTGGACCTGAACATGACAAAGGGGCCGCACGGCTTGGAGCGTCTGTGCCTCTTCGCCTTCCGCTCCGCGAGGGCCGCAGCTTGCGTGGGGGCGTTGGCCCCAAGCAAATCGCCGCGCGAGATGACCCGCGGGTCGGAGCGCCCGAGCCTGGCATGCTCCGTCAGGAGTTGCTGCAAGAAGCCCTGTTCGACGACGGACGAAAAACTGACGTCGGCCCAGCGCGCGCCCAAAGCGAATCTAAGAATTGAGGCCCATCGAGGCCCCAATGCCCCAAGGCCCCTGGCCCCAAGCTGGCGGACAATGCTAAACTCGAACGCATGCCCCGAACCACTCCGCCCCCCCCCCCGGCAGGAGGAGGAGAAGTAGGGGAAAAATAGGAGGAGGAGGAGGAGGAGGAGGAGGAGGAGGAGGAGGAGGAGGGGGAGGAGGGGGGAAGGAAGAGGAGAAGTAGGAGAAGGAGGGCACGTGGAGGAAGAGGAGGATGAGGAGGAGGAGGAGGAGGAGGAGAAGAGGGACGATGATGATGAGGAGGAGGAGGAGGGGAGGAGGAGGAGGAGGAGGAGGAGGAGGAGGAGGGAAGAGAAGGAGGAGGAGGAGGTTGAGGAGGAAGAGAGGAGGAGGAGGAAGAGTAAGAGGATGAGGAGGAGGAGCAGGGAGGGAGGGAGGGGGGGGAGGGAGGGAGGGAGGGGCGGGGGAGGAGGAGGAGGAGGAGCAGGAGCAGGAGCAGGACCAGGGGGAGGAGGAGGAGGAGAAGGAGCAGCAGCAGCAGCAGCAGGAGGAGCCGCTCGCCTTACTGACAATGGTCTCGACGTCGGCGCTCTTCATGTTGCCATCCAGGCTTCGGCGGATCAGCGCCAGCAGCCGCTCCGAGCGCATGTTGCCGAAGTTGAAGGTCCACGCTAAAGTCCTCAAGCCATTCATCAGCGCACCATCCGAATATGCTTTCTTCCAATCACCTTCATAAGTGTCGACGATCTTCTGTGTGCAATCGGCATCTCTGCAACACTGGCTGCACTCGAACGCACGCTGAAACCGTTCAGATCGGCGAGCCTCATCGAGCCCAGGGTTCACCGCGTCGACCAGCGAGAACGGCAGCTCGTGCAAGGATATAAACCTCCACCAAAGCTGGCAACCCATGTCCATTGCCTGTCCGATAATGAGCAACTTGAGCTCGTGCATGCTGCGGCTCGTGCCGTCGGAAAAATGATCAAACAAAGGACGCAACGGAGAGTCTGGTTTCGCGCAGCTCTGGACGACGTACTGCAACCACCGCCTGCACTGGCTAAAAGGGCTCAGGCGCTTATGCGGTAAATCGAAGAGCCCCTTCTGCCTCTCGTCGAGGTAGTCGGTCCTAGCCATGAGGTGCTCTACTGCCGCCCCAAGGAAAGACAAACTGCAACACCTGATAATGCGACTTCGTTCGTTCACGAAACACCTGCACCTCCACGCCTTTTTCCTCATTCTTTCTCGCTCCTGCGAGCTGAAATCCTCAGACCTCCCCCGCTGCGGCTTGTCATTCGGCAATAGGTCCTTCCACCCCGGCAGCCCTTCCTCCACGACCTGCGGGAAGATCCCATGCATCATGACGCCGACAGCCACGCGCCCAGCCGCGTCCGCCGTAGAGAAGTAATCGTCAACCGCAGGCATGCGCGTCTCGCATGCCAACAGGATGTCGTTCTCCATGCACGCGCTGAACTGCAAGAGCTACACCTCCTCCTTGGTCAGCCCCCGGCCAGCCTGGTAGAATCCAACTAGCTCTGATGAGCGCATGCGGTCTGGAGCGGTTCACCTTCCATCTTCCCAGCCAAACCCCTCCCCATGTCATCCCCCTGGGGCTCTACGCTCTGCGCTCTGCTCCCCTCATTAGAGCAGCTCTCTTCGGGGGTGGGGTGGGGGCATCTAAGTCCTACTCCTCCTTTCTCCACCCTCCTCCTGTATCCTGTATCGCGCTCCACTCCTCCCATCGTACTCCTCATCCTACTCTCCTCTCCTTCACATCCCCGTCCTCTTCCTCCTCAACCTTCTTATCATCCTCCTCTTCCTCCTCCTCCGCCTCTCCTCATCGTTCTCTTCCCATTCGCCCTCTTCCCCCTCTTCCTCGGGCGGCACTTGGAAACGCAAAGGCGCCGCCTCAGGGCGAACGGCTGCCCCAAAGCACGGGGCCGAGAGGCCAGGGGAGGCACGCTGGGCAGAGCGCAGGTCGCTGGGGGCCCGGGGAGAAGGAACTGCCAGGAGGAAGAACAGGATATGGACAATATGGAGGAGGACGGGGAGGATGATAAGAAAGAGGGGGACGACGAGGAACGAGGAGGAGGAGGCGGAGGAATTGAACAAGAGGAGGGGAGAGGAGAGAGCCCCTGTTCTAGATTTCTAGCCAAGGGCAGGCGGGGATGCGCGAAGCGTCACTGATTGAATCCGACCCCTCGTCCAGTCGCCATTGAACGCCGACAGGAGATTGCTGACTGCGGAGTCGTCATCCACAGATTTCATGTCCACGCTGAACAAGTCGTCGATGACCCCCTGGACAAAGGACTTCCTCCTGCACGAAGTCTGAAGCAACACGGTCCGATTGTGCACGCCAAACTTCTCAGGCGGCCATCCTTCTACGATCTGCGTCTTGCCCAGCAGCGTCCACAGCGCAGCTTGGAGCCTGTTCTGGTGGCTGAGGGTACTGCACGTGAGAGCCGTGGCGTAGATGTCCCCGACGACGCCCTTCTCCCTGCTGAGTATAATCCGCCTGGCCTGGTGGCCCGTGCACTTAGCGAACAAGCCGCCGCAATTCGAAGGCAATGCCAGCTTCGTCAGTTCCTTCTTGCGATCGTTCGACGACGCGCCATCGGGCACCTCGACCCAGAAGGCAAAGGGCAATTTTGCGCATACATCAGTGATGGAAGACGTGCTCCAAGCTGGAAGGCTCCGCTGCAAAGCTGTAAAGGTGCACGAAGCATTGGATCGTTGAAGCGCAACTGGGCGCCCGAACTGCCGAAACCCACGCAAGTACCCCAAACGCTGCGGGTCCGAGATGCCCGCCGCCCCCGCCTCAGCCCCGGCGGCGCCAGGCTCAACCATGTACACGGTCGACGCTCCGCAAGCCATGATGTCTAGGATGCCGAACCTGAGGCGAGCGGCGGGACTGGCGCTCTGAAGCGAAAAGCGAGAAACGAAGCAAAGGGCGAAGGCTTGGGAGGAAGAGTGACGAGGGATGAGGGGTAGCCTGAATGCCAGAGGGAAAGAAGGCAAGAGGCAGAAGAGATGACATATTCTAACAAACATCGGGGACCTTGAGGATCGAGAGAGAGAGAGGGGGGGCGCCGCGGCGCAGCGGGATGGGGGGCGAGCGGAAGGGCAAACATCCAAGGTCAACCAACCGAACCCTGCCAAACCTAACAACAAACGCCCACCGCACCACCGATCAACCGCTCAACCGCTCAACTAAATGAAACCCCAAACCCCCCAATCTGCGCCTCAGATCCTCCAAGCGCATCCTCCCTATCCTCCGCGTTCGGCTTCCTCGTCCTTGGCCTCCTCATCTTCGCGCAACTGCTGGCGCGCCCCTGTCTCCCCGTCTTGAACCCCCTCCGACCTCAACATCCGATTCGAGCCGAACCGCTTGATGTACTCGGAGTGCGGCACGGAGGTCCATCTCCCGTCGTCGTTCTTCACGGCGCAACGGGCGTGGGGCACCAAACGGTCCTCGCGGGGCGGGCGGTCGGACGACTGAGGCGCAAGGGAGAGGGAGTGATCGGCAAGACCTGGGCCGTCGACCGCCGACCAGGGCAACCAGCGAGGATGGCCTCGGGCGAGCAGGGCGATGGGGCGAGGTCAAAGGTGGGAGGGGATGAGGAGGTCATCCTGGATGACCAAGGACTTCAGAAACGCGATGGAAGACGACGACGCCCATCCGTTCCTCCTCCCACCACCCCATCATCATGTCCCTCCCCCTCCTCCTCCTCCTCCTCCTCCTCCTCCTCCTCCTCACCCTCTTCCTCAACAGTATCCTCGCACCTCCTTTTCATCCTCCGCCTCCCTCCTGCCCGCGCCCCGCCACTCCACCGCCTCCTCCTCCTCCTCCTGCCTCCATCCTCCTCCCCCTCTCCGCATCCTCCTCCAAATCTCCGCTCTCCACCGGCGCGCGCCGCCCTCTGAGGCAAAGGCGGCCCGAGTCAACCCCCCGAGTCGCCCCAGGTCCCAGGCCCCCGCCCCCCCCCCCCGATTGGCCATCCCTGGAGTCCTGGAGTTTCCCAAACCTCACCCTGCTCGGGCTAGCGTCGTACCTCGCAAGAGAAGAAGCTCGCAGTCGTGGAAGGCTCCACGACGTCGGATTCGCCAACGTCGCGAAGCCATCCACGACTGCCGACTTCGAAGCCCCAAGGTACCATGTCTTGAAGACAGGTACTGCCTTGGCCTCCAACATGGATTCCACCTCGCTGAGGAGGCACGCGTCCTGCGCCTTGTGGGCGACCGCGGACGCGCAAGAGAAGAAGTCGTGCACCCGGTGGCTCCCCTGCGGGGGCGAGAGCACAAATCGTCGTCATCCTTCATCGTTCTCCGCCCGCCCCGCCCCTCACCTGAACGCCGCTGTCACGCGCCGCCGCCCTTGACGCCGCCGCCGCCCCGCCGCCGCCCATCCGCCCATCCCTTTCCCATCCTCGTCCTCCCGCCCAGAGGGGCGAAGAGAATCAAAAAGAGCAAGAGCAGGAGCAGGATCACGGAACAGGAAAGAGGGCGAGAAGCGAGAAGAGTGACGAGGGAAGAGAGGAGTGCTATGGGCGGGGGGGGGGAGGGGAGGGCGGCGTTTGGCGTTTGGGCGCGGGCCTCGACGCCCTCGCGCACGTTGACGCCCTTGCTCAAGGAACGCCACGCGCTTCGGAGGACACCCTCCGTGCGCATGACGTCGCCCCAGCGGCCGCGCACAACGTCGAACGAGCCCGACTCCTCGCGGGGCGGCGTCGGAGCCGCGGCTGGCGGGGAGGAGGGTGAAAGCACGGCGGGAGAAAACAAAGGGAGTCGAGGAGGCTGGAGGAGAGGGAAGGCGCCGCGGGGAGGAGAAAGAGAAGACTAGGAAGAGGACAGAGGACAGGACGGAAGGATGGGAGAAGGGAGGAAGGGAGGAATGGCTGGAAGCTGGATAAGGGTGAAGGACAAATGGGGTTGGGAAGGCGTACGAAGGATGAGTGGGGATGGGATAGGGCGAACGGGGATGGGAAGGCAGGGGGGGACGCATGGGGATGGGATGAGATGCGTGAGTGGGCATGGGAAGGATGGGCGGGGATGGGATAGGAATGAAGGACGAATGGGAATGGGAAGGCAGGGAACGAAGAGGAGGGAGGAGGGCGGTTATCCTGTATCCTCCTCCTGCTCCTCCTCCTCCTCTTCGTTCCCTCCTGACTCTCCTCATCCTCCTCACCATCCGCATCGCCATCTTCATGGTCCTGCTCCCCCTCCTCCACATCCTCCTTTCTTTCCTCACCATCCTCAATGGCCTTCGGTCCTGGACGGTGTCCAGCGCCCTCAACTTGCCGAGGTTGAAACCGCGGCGCAAGCCGTCCTGCGCCTTCAACTGCCGCTTGGTCCTCTTCAGGGCCTTCGCCGTGTGCATCAGCCTCGATATCACGCGGCGGGGGGGCCCTGGCGCGGCGACCGCCGCGGCGGGCGCCGCGGCGGGCTGAGAGCCGAAGTCCTCGAGCTCCAACATTGAGCCAAACGCTGCCGAACCTTGAACGCGGTCGCCGAGCGTGGACCCCTCCGACGCGAACGGCGCGGGCCCCACCGCGTGGACCCGCAAACAGAGACCAGAGCCGAGAGCCCAGAGACGACAACCCTGAGAAATGGATCCTGGAACCCAGAGGCCAGGGCCTTTTCAAATCCAGAACACAGAAATACCTGCGCCCAAACCCCAAAACCAACAAAAGAGAAAACTCTGCCCGAAATCCACAGCCTACGGCTTGGAAACAAGATGTCCGAAACCCCAGTGCCCTGAAGCAGGCCGAGGCGGCGTCCCCGACAAGGAGGGCTGATCATTACCAATTTATTTTTATTGCAATTAAATAATATTGAATTATTTATATGTTTATTTCTGTGCGCTGAAATAAACTATTTTTATTTTTATTTTTATTTTTATTTCTCCATGGTTTCAAGCAAATGAGCTGTTTGTAATGAGATCGGGCAGGTCAAAATTATGCCGCAGCCCCAGGCTTCTCGTTGGGCACGCAGGGGGGCATACGCCTGAACTCAAGGGGACGAGCTCAGCAGTGGCCCCGTAAGAGAGGCTCGCTGAATCAGACGAGTCCCCAAGGGTCACTGCGAGGGGAACAGCTGCTGGCCTTTTTTGTGCGCCTCCATCTGGGGGACGCGCTTGCGAACAGGGTTCCCGACTAGGGGGGGGGGGGTCCAGGAGCCCCTTGTTCAGTTTGCGCGACAGAGCTCCTGCGCTCCGAAACGCCCCCCTCGCCCCTTCCACAGAAGCCCCAGCGCTCCGAGATGTCCTCGCTCGTGTTATCCACTCACTACGCCGCGACAGATACCCCCCGCGACAAACGTACTCAGATTCCGTTTGCCGCGCCAACCGCGCCCAAGAATGCTATGCTTCCTCTTGTTCCATTCTGTGCCAGGTCACCCCTATCCCAGAAAATCTGGGGATGCAGGCGGCGCGCGCAATATATTAAACGAAGACGAGACTTCCCCATTCTGAGAGAGCGTAATCTCCACGGGGCAGCAGTTGCGCATGTGGCTCCCACTCTAGTAATAACTCCAAGAACGCGCTCCCATGCCGAATCAGCGAATTCCGCTTCCGCCAAAAGGTGCGCGCCGCGCCGCTGGAAACCAATCTGCGCCGCAATTCATCCGCGGAAAAGCAATGGCCAACCTTGTTTCAGATAGTGTCAAAGATGCCGTCGGCATGTCGTCCGTTGCGCTCCCGTGTCCTCTTTTCTATGGCAAGTCCTTCAGCAACTGCCTTCAACCACTAAGAGGTCCGAGGGGGCCCCCGTTGGGTAATTTTGCTGGCCCCTTTGCCTCAAATTCTTACTCCTTCCCCTCCTCCGAACCTGCACAACCCCTTCCGCGAAGCAAGAATCCCAGTGCTTCAAAACATTCCCCAGTGGACATCCCCCTGTCCGTGCACGGTGTTTGCAAAACGCTGTGAACCCCGGGGCCTCCGCCTTCCCAGACCTTCTCTATCCGGCGGAAAACAAACGTGTCGATCTCCTGGGTCAACCTTTCCAAAAATTTCGGCGGACCTCCATTTTCCAAATCTCCTTCTCGTCCATTCCCCCTCGGGAATCAATGTGTTTTCGAAGTCCATCATCGGCAGATGCCAATGTCCTCCGAACCTCGGGGCCTCTATCTACCCTCCTTGTCGCCGGTTTTCGTCTGCACTGCGGCGGCCTATGACAGTTGCCCTCCAACAGAGCGTCATGGGTTTCCGAAGTTCATCATTGGCGAAAGCACATCGCCTCCGAACCTCGGGGCCTCCATCTTCCCTTTGGCTTTCGTCGTTCAATTTATCTCGCCGACTGGCAAACGAATGCAGAGCTGGGCAGACGGGGCTCCTCTGCCGCAAATGATATTATATCTCCTGTGTCATCATTTCCAACAAAATCGTTATATGTGCATGTGGCTCCTGATTTGCTGCAGGGCCAAACTCCTGGCGCAACTGCTCCCAAAGCCCTTAATCGTTTACGGGTTCTTCATTGGCACCGTCCGGTTGCCTCCGAACCTCGGGGCCTCCATCTTCCCCTTGGCTACTATTGTCTAGCGGCGGCACTTGATAAACCAACTGTTCGCAAAAGGCAATCCTAGCAATCTGGAATTGCCGAGCATGGGTACGGCGGTTCCGTTCTTTGCGTTTCTGGCTTGTGGATTTTTCAAGGTCACACTTCCACCCTCCAACGACACGGAAACGTGCGACACAAGAAAATTCCGTCACCAGCTTACGACCCTGTTACGCGGGAAGGTGTCGCAGAAAGCACGGCATCGGAGTGGTTGCAAGGACTGTTTCTTCTCTCCGTTCCTCCTCCACCCCTACTCCCTCTCGCCCGCCCGACCGGGATTGGAGACTGTATGGGGCGGAAATCGTGTGAATGAGTTTCACTGAGAATCCTCACTCCGTCAGAGCTCAAAATGCCTGGGCATCCAACGCCCACTGGAAGGAGAATGGACCAGGGAGGAGGGAGGAGAGATGAGGGGGCCGAGAGAAGAGGGAGTAGACGAGATGAGAGGAGGGGCGAGTGCGGACAGACGGACGAGGGAGGAAGCAGAACGAGAAGAACGAAAAGAAACAAGGAGGGATACGGGAGTTGACGAGTGGTATGGGGGAACGGCGGCAGTGTGAGGGAGCAGGAGCCATGGCGCGAAGAACCCCGCTCCCCTCCCTCCCATGCCCTACCGCATTTCCACAATACCATTCGCCAACACATCGTCTCAAACATCTTCGCGAACACGTCCCCCTTACGCATGGGCACGCAACTCCGCTCACTGAATTCGACGAAGGAGCACGTGCTGTCGCACCATGATTGGACTGCATGGGGAGTAGAGCAACAAGAAAAGAGTACGTACACGTCTTGCGCGAAAAAGACGGCACGGACCCTGACCGTTGGCACGCGCGCGTTGAACTGGACCTGTACAGTCAAAACGTGTATTGAGGACGGGTGGTAAGGACGCAAGACCCTTGCAGGCCGAAGTTGGGATTTGGGGGGCGGCGGACGACCAGTGAACACGGCAGAGGACGGACCGACGAGGCAAGGACACAGAGGTACCCCAGACGAAGGCGCGCATCCTCACTAGACGCGCTGACTGCATTCCACCTCTAGACGAGCGCGTTCCACTACTCGCAAAGTAACTACTCGCAAATGGCCTGGATCCCCCGCGGGGGATCTACGAGAAATTACACCGAAACAGACGTGTGCTTTTCGGACCTTTGCGAGCAGGCACTTTGCGAGTGGTGCAATGTGCTCCCCCTCACCCCTGGGGCCGATCCCCGCTCCTCGACCTCCGACGCGGGCGCCCTCCCTGGGGTCGCCGCCGCACGCCGAGGAAGGCTTCCCCCGCCCCACCCTGCTGCGCCCCCCGGGGAGCCCGCCTCCGCCCCCCTGAGAGGGGTCACGGCTCCTCCCCCCGCCCTCCCTGGAAGATCCTGCCCCCAAAAGATTCTGTAGAAGCCTCCTGGATGGGGTTGGGGCAGATGGGGTCGGAGGATCGCACCGCATCGCCGATGCATCGGCGATGCATCGTCGACGTCGGCGATGCATCGGCGACGTCGCCGTGAATCGAATGGGGCCCCGCATCGAGCCGCATCGGCGATGCGTCGCGATCCTCCGACCCCATATCTACTCCGACCCCATCTGGGAGGCCTAGAATCCTGTGAACCCCCCGTTGGGGGAGGCGAACAACCCGGGCGCCTGGTTGGGGGGAACTAAAGGAGGGGTAAGGGGCAGAGGTGGGGCTGGGATGAAAATCGCCGTCAACGGCTTTCGGAAGAAGGAGTGAGCATCCAGCGGGGCTCGTTCTTTAACCCCACCTTAGGATAACCCCCCCTCTCTACGAACCCCCGACTGGGAAGGCGCTGGAACGTGCCACATTGATCCCGGTGCTATGGGGATGCGGTGAGTGCCGGCCCACTTCCGGGTGGCTGTGTCGGGGAGAGCACCTCGTCGTCATCGTCACTCGTTGTCGACGTCGACGTCGCTCGTCGTCACCGTCGATCGTCGTCCTTCGTCGACGTCGTCGCTCGTCGTCGTCAGCTGTTGTCGTCGTCGCCGTCGTCGTGAACGGCGTCGTCGTTCGTCGTTGTCCCTTGATGTCCCTGCCGTCGTCACCGTCATCGATATTCGTAGTCGTCGTGACTTCACTCGTTGTCGTTCTCGTCAATCGACGCTGTCGGCGGTCGTCGTCGTCGCTCGCCGTCTTCTGCCAATTATTGTCGTCGACACCTGTCCCTGCCATCGTCGTAGTCCTCGTCGTCCTCGCCGTCAGTGTCGTGAATCGCCGACGTCGTCTATCGTCGTCGTCGCTCTTCGTCGTCGCTCGTCGTCATCGCCGTCGTCGCCGCCGCTGCCGTCGTCGTCACTCGTCCTCACTGGCCATTATATGTCTTCGTCGCTGGTCGCGTCGCCGTCGTCGCCGTCGCCGTCGCTCGTCGTCGCTTAGGGTCGACGCCGGAGTCGTCATCGTTACTCGTCGTTATCGGCGTCGTCGTGAATCGCCTTCGACGCATTCGCCTCTCGCCGTCCCGTCACTTGTCGTTGCTGTCGCTCGTCGCTCGTCGCCGTCGTCACTTGTCGTCGCCGTCATCATCATGTTATTGTTTGGCCCTGGGGGGGCGTGGGGGCACAATGTGCTAGCGCGTGCTGATACGATCTTCCCTGAATGACAGCAGGTGCTTGGAAACTCATGGGGTTCTTTCAAGGGCGCACTGGACCGTCCTAAGCATCTGTTAAGGACCGCCTTGGGCTATCCAGGGCTCTCCTCGGGGCCTCTCAGGGGTCTCTTGGGCTGGCCTGGGGGGCATTTCGGGCCGCAGTGTGATTTCAGGAGCCAGGAACAGCGGGAACTCGGAAATCTCTGAAAAACCTGTCAGGAAAAAATGCAAGTTCTGGCCTAGCGACGCTCTCTTGGAAATACTCTTGCGACACTCTTGGGTCGTCTTGGGAGCCTCTTGGGCCGTGTCGAGGCCATCTCGGGCTGAGGGTTTCGTTGGCCGTCTCGAGCCGTCGAAACAAAATGTGTGAGGCCTCCGCGGGAGCGCCCATCGCGCAAATCAATGGCCGCCAGAGCGCGCTGCCACACCCGTGGGGGTCCGGTGCCTGCCCTTGGAGCCGTTGCTCCTGGCATGAAGAAAGCACACGTGTAAACAAAATCACAAGACAGCTCGCCGCTTGGGCCCCACCGCCAGCCCAAATGGAAAGCAGAAATCGGGCGTAGCCCCGCACGCACTCGTATTCCTCCCCGTCCTCCTCCCCACCCTGATCGTCATTGTCGTTTTCCTCCTCGTCCTCCTCGTCCTCCTCCTCCTCCTCCTCCTCCTCCTCCTCCTCCTCCTCCTCGTCTTCCTAGTACACAAACACATGGATAAAATGGGGAGACGCTTGCCACTTCGGACGGAGGTTCGCCCATTCCCCGAGGCAGGCGCCCTGCAGGCCAGCCGCACAGGGCGGGAGGCGCCGCTTACGAGCCTCAGGGGTGGAGAGAGAGAGCGATAGAGAGAGAGAGAGAGAGAGAGAGAGAGAGCGAGAGAGTGAGAGAGCCAGGTGTTCCGGGGGCGGGCGCAAATCATGGCCAGGGGCATGTGCGCGGCCCAGGGGGGGGGCCAAGGACGTATTGAAATAAGAAGAGGCGCCAGGATATTTGGGGGGATATCATGGACCCCGCCGTGATACCCACCCCCCTGGTCATCACCCCCCTCTTTGCCGCCCCCAAGGTGTTGCTAGAAGTGCCCCTGGCCCAAGGTGCCCGCGGGATTTCCAAGGAGGCCCCCCACGACCTCCAGAGCACCCCCCACGAGGGCCCCCGAGGCCCCAAATTCGGAGCGAACAGCGGCAGGCACCTCGGGCCAGGGGCACCTGTAGCAACCCCCGAGAGGGACGGAGAGAGCGAGCGAGAGAGAGAGGCGACAGCATCATCACGCTCATTCTGACGCTCGGCCTCGTCCTGCACACGGCTTCACCCTGACGGCTCCCAAAGCCTAACGTCGCGGGGGGGACAAAAGCATGTCCGCACGCATCCCATTCCCCCTCCTCCTCCTCCTCCTCCTCCTCCTCCTCCTCCTCCTCCTCCTCCTACTGCTCCTGCTCCTGCTCCTGCTCCTCCTCCTCCTCCTCCTCCTCCTCCTCCTCCTCCTCCTCCTCCTCCTCCTCCTGAGAGTGGGAGGAGGGGAGGGGAGGATAGAGGAGCAGAAGGACGAGGAGAAGGGGGCAGCGATGGGAAAAACTGGCGAGGAGGAGGGCAGGGAAGGAATGGGGGAGAGGAGGCGGGAGACGGGGCACGCTCATGCTTCTGCCCCCCCCCGACTTCGTGGGAGGCGGGCGAGGCGCCGAATTGCGGCACGGCGTGCTGCGGAAGGTGCCCCCGGCGCCCTCTGGAGGCTCAACGCCTCTCCTCCCTCGGGCTGGCGCGTTTCTCCTGCTCTCCCGCGGCAGCGAACGCAGGGATGGTGGATTCTACGAAGGCAAGGGGCATCCAGGACGGACCAGCCCCAAGATCCCATCCTCCAATGTCGCGTGCTTTGTTCCAACACGCGGTCCCCAGAAGTCCAGTTCGTCCCGACCCCTTCCCCCGTGCGGGTTTTCCATTTCAGTTCGCTATCTGACGTCCGGCCTCCAAGAGGGCCAACATGGCCTCCAAGTTCGCCCAAGATGTTCCAAGATAGCCTCCAAGACGGCCCAAGAGGGTCCAAGATGCCTCCAAGTCCGCCCAAGAAGCCTCCAGGACTCCCCAAGATGGCCTCGAGATGGCCCAAGAGGCCTCCAAGCCTGCTCAAGAGGCCTACAAGAGTTCCTCCAGGAAGGCCCGAAGAGGCCAAAATCATTGATTTGCCTTAGGTGTTTGAAGGATTTTGGCACTTGCTTCTGTTCGGTTTCCCGGCGGCCCGAGACGGCCCAAGAGCCCCCAAAGATCGCCCCAAGGTCGCCCACGAGGCCTCCAAGATGGCCCCAGAACGGCTCAAGAGGCCCCCAAGACGGCGACAACCAAGAGATCCCCAAGACGGCCCTGGATCACCTCAAGGAGGCCCCAAGTCGGCCCAGAGAGGCCCTCAAGACGGCTTCCGACGTCGTCAGATGGGCCAGGAGGCCATCAAGACGGCCCAAGATGTCTCGAAGATGGCCCAAGACGGCCCAAGAGGGCCCCAAGAGGCCTCCAAGGCGGCCCAAGAGGCCCCCAAGAGATCAAAATCATTCATATTCCTGTGGTTTTTGAAAGGCCCGAGACGGCCCAAGAGCCCCCAAAGATCGCCCAAGAGGCCTTCAAGATGACCCCGGAACGGCCCAAGAAGCTTCCAAGACGGACCCAAGAGGCCCTCAAGACGGCCCCAACCAAGAGAGCCCCAAGACGGCCCTGGAACACCCCAAGAGGCCCCAAGTCGGCCCAGAGAGGCCCCCAAGACGGCTTCCGACGGCGTCAGACGGGCAAGGAATGTTCTAAAACAGACAAAGAAGCCCCCGAGAAGGTCTCCAAAGGCCCCCAAGAGGCCCGACAAAGCCCCCAAGATGCCTCCAAGAGGCTCCAAGGAGGCCCCAGGAGGCCCCACGAGTGCCCCCAGAGGCTCCCAAGATGCCCCCTACTCGTCGTCGTCCTCCTCCTCCTCCTCCTGATCTGCCCCGCCATCCTCCCCCAAGTGTTCCCTAAAGGGTTTCTTCAATGGCTGGGGGAACACATGGTCCGATAGCTTGGCAGAGCTCTTGACACAACGCTCGGCCACATGGGCGACTCCACAAGGCAGGGGGCGGCGGCGATTCGCCCAAGGCGTCTCCGATCCGCCGCCCCCTGCTGATTTATCACAGGGGTGCCTGGCGTGCTAAATCCTATACGGCTTGGCATGGGTTTTTCCCAACGAGCTCCCCCTGGGGCTTCTGCCCAGCGCGCCGCCCACCCGCCTCCAAGGCTGCCAAGACAGCCCAAGATCGCCTCCAAGTTCGCCCAAGATGGTCCAAGAGGGTCTCCGATGCCCCCAAGTCTGCCCACGAAGCCACCCAGACGGCCCAAGATGGCCCTGGAGGCCCCCAGGAGGCCTCCAAGACGGCTCAAGAGGCCTCCAAGAGGGCTGGAGGAGGCCATAATCATTAATGTCCCATCGTTTGTTGAATAAGTTTGGCACTTGCTTCTTTTCGGCTTCAGACGGCGCAAGACGACCTCAAAGCCCCCTAAAATCGCACCCAAATAGCCCGACAAGCATCTAAGATGACCCTGCGACGCCCCAAGAAGCCTCCAAGACTGCCCTAGATCGCCTCAAGATGGGCCATGCGGCCTCCAAGCTGGTCCAAGAACGGCACAAGAGGCCCCCAAGACGGTCCCAAGAGAGCCCCAAGACGGCTCAAGAGGCCTCCAAGACGCCCAAGGTGGCCTCCAAGATGGACCTGAAGCGCCCCAAGAGGGCCCCAAGTCGGTTCAAAGAGGCATTCAAGACGGCTCCCGACAGAGTCAGACGAGCCAGGAACGCCTTAAGATGGCCCAAGAGGCAGCCAAGAAGCCCCTAAGAGGCCTAAGGAGGCTTCCAAAAGGCCCACAGGAAGCTCCCAGGAGGCCCGAAAGGTCCTCATCCTCATCCTCCTTACCCTTCTCATCCTCATCCTCCTCCTCCTCCGCCTCCTCCTCTGTCCTCCTCCTCCTCTTTCCTCATCCTCCTCCTCGGGCCATCTTCCTTCAGCAACCCTTTCCTTCATGCTGGCCGACGATCGACAACATGAACACATCACACGACCAAATCCATCGACCGCATCTCCGCGGCACCTCTTCGGGGCTGGCTCGCAATCGCCGATGGCCACAGGGGGCGAAGCTTGACTCCTGCTCTTGCCCCTACTCCTTCCATCCCCTAGACATTCTTGCTAGCCTGGGAGAGCCGAGCCACCAGTGCAGTTAAAAACAGCCTGCCGCGGGGGTTCGCTCCAGCGGGGCGGCTGTGCCGCAAGGGCGCGGCGCTTTGTACATGCTCTCGCGGGGAGCAAACAAAGGGTACACCGACCCCAACCACCTGGATCTGTGTCACCCGACTTCGCATGTCGCGCTTCGCGGTTACACGCGCGCTCTTGTGCGGCCTTCCTGGAGAGATGCAGCCCTCTGGTTCGGACCGCGAAGGGAAAGGCGTGAAAATCTTCGCGCCCCTGCGGGTGACCCAGAGGCAGGACAAGGGAGCGGAGAAAGGAAAGAGTGCGAGGGGGCTGGAGGCTGGAGGAGAGCAAGGTGAGGATCGTGTTGCCTCGTTTGCTCCCCAATGTGGCTTTCGATGCCAAGTGCCGCCGCGAGCCCTGTCACCCTCGAGCATCACGGGGAGCTCTAGACACGGCTCTGGCCCGCATCGGGTCTGGCCCCTGGGCGGTATTATGAACATGCCCACGCCCTCCTCATCCCCATTCGCTTACTCCTCCTCCTCCTCCTCCTCCTCCTCCTCCTCCTCCTCCTCCTCCTCCTCCTCCTCCTCCCTCTCCTCTTCCCCCGACCGTCTGCTAAAAGAGACGAGATCTAGGAAATAAACGTGAATGGAGGAGGAAGAGGGGGAAGAGGACATATCCGCCACCGTGCCTCTGGGCACGGCGAGGGAGGGCGTGTCCTCAAGTCCTTTGCCTAGTCCCTGGAGCCTCAGCCCTCAGTCCTGAGGAGTTGTTCAAGGGGCCCCGGCCCAAATCTCCAGAATCGACCAGGGCTCCCGGCGTGCCCCCTGGGCTCGCCCGCGGCTTGTCGCATGACCTGGCTTGATCCCAGGAGGCCCCAACACGCCAGTTTCGGATTTCCGACGCTCCAAGATGGCCTAGTAGGCGCCTAAGACAGCCCAGGAGGGCCCCAAGACGGCTTCAAAGGGGAACAAAAGAAGGAGCACGAACCGAACATCGGAGCCTTCCGCCCCAAAAGGTCCCCAGGAGGCCCAACAGGGGCCCCAAGGGGCCCCGAAGAGGCCCCAAACGGCCCCCAAGAGGCCTCCAAACTGCCTCCAAGAGACCCCAGAGAAGCCTCCCACGAGATTCCAACGAACATCCAATAGGCTTCATACCCACAACCCAGGCACGGTGGCGGGATGGGCCGAGGGCCATGAGATCCGCCGCCCCCTGTGGTCTTGCCACAGGGGTGCACGGCGTGCTGGATGATTCAGGTTTTGGTTTTGGTTCTTTTTCTAAAAGAACTCCCCAGTGGGCTTCGGCCCGTCCCGCCGGCCACCCGTAAGTTTCCGAAAATCCGTCTGTCAATGCCTTTGTTGCCCCAACTTGGCCCAAGATGGCCTCCAAGACGGCCAAGATGGCCCAAGATGGCCTCCAAGATGCCTCCAAGACGGCCAAGATGGCCTCCAAGACGGGTAAGATGGCTCCAAGATGCCTCCAAGACGGCCCAAGATGCCCTCCAAGACGGCCAAGATGGCCCCAAGATGCCTCCAAGATGGCCCAAGAGGCCTCCAAGACGTTCTCCAGGAGAGCCCGAAGAGGCCAAAATCATTGGTTTTCCTTAGGTTTTTGAAGGTTTTTTGCGTTTTCTTCTTTTCGGCCTTCCGACGGCCCAAGAGGCCCCCAAGATCGCCCAAGAGGCCTCCAAGAAGGCCCTATGACGGCCCAAGGGCCCCCCAAGACGGCCCCAAGAGCGCCCCAAGACGGCCCAAGAGGCCTCCAAGACGCCCAACATGGCCTCCAAGACGGCCCTGAAGCGCCCCAAGAGGGCCCCAAGACGGCCCAGAGAGGCCCCCAAGACGGCTCCAGACGGCGTCAGACGGACCAGGAACGCCCTAAGACGGCCAAAGAGACCCCCAGGAAGCCCCCAAAGGCCCCCAAGAGGCCCAAGGAGGCCCCCAAGATGCCTCCAAGAGGCCTCGAAGAGGCCCCCAAGAAGCCCCCAACAGACCCCAAGGGTGCCCCAAGAGACTCCTAACAACCCTCATCCTCCTACTCTATTTCTTCCTCTTCCTCTTCCTGTTCATAATCATTCTCTCCCATGTGTTCCCCGAAAGCTTTCCAAACCGACTCGGGGAACTCATGGTCCGATAGCTTGGCCAAGCTCTAGTCCAACTTTCGGCCACATCGGCGTTTCCAAAAAGGCAGGGGGCGGCGGTGATTCGCCGTAGGCGTCTTCGATCCGCCGCCCCCTGTCGATTCATAACAGGGGGGTGCCTGGCGTGCTTAACTTTCTCGGTCTTGGTTTCGGTTCCTTTTCCAAAAGAACTCCCCCTGGGGCTCCGGCGCGTCCCGCCGGCCACCCGGAAGAGGTGGTTGCAAACGGTTTTCCCGCCCCAGGCGGCCCCAAGATGGCCTCCAAGACGGCCAAGATGCCTCCAAGACGGCCAAGATGGTCTCCAAGACGGCTCAGAGGGCCCCAAGATGCCTCCAAGACGGCCCAGTATGTACCCAAGACGGCCTAAGATAGCCTGAAGATGGCCCAAGACGGCCCACGAGGCCCCAAGAGGCCTCCAAGACGGCCCAAGAGGCCTCCAAGAGGTCCTCCAGGAAGGCCCGACGAGGCAAAATCATTGATTTTCCTGAGCGCCTTTTCAGCTTTTGGCATTGCGCCTTTTCAGCTTTCCGACGGCGCCAGACGGCCCAAGAGACCCCCAAGATCGCCCAAAATCCCCCAAAAGGCCTCCAAAATGGCTCCGTGACGGCCCAAGAGGCCCCCAAGACGGCCCCAAGAGTGGCCCCCAAGACGGCCCAAGAGGCCTCCAAGACGCCTCAAGATGGCATCCAAGACGGTCCCAAAGCGCCCCAAGAGGGCCCCAAGTCAGCCCAGAGAGGCCCCCAAGACGGCTCCCGACGGCGTCAGACGGGCCAGGAACCCACCGAGATTACCCCAGTTGGCCTCCGGGAAGGCCAGAAGAGGCCCAAAACATTGATTTCCCATGGGTTGTTGACGGATTTTGACATTTGCTTATTTTCGGCCTTCCGACGGCCCGAGACGGCCCAAGAGCCCCCCAAAATTGCCGAAAGACCCAAGATGCCTCCAAGATGGCCCCAGAACGGCCCAAGAGGCCCCAAGACGGCCCCACGAGGTCCCCAAGACGGCACAGGAGGCCTTCAAGACGCCCAAGATGGCCTCCAAGATGGCCCTGGAGCATTCCAAGAGGGCCCCAAGTCGGCCCATAGAGGCACCAAAAACAGCTTCCGACGGCGTCAGACGGACCAGAAGCCCACCAAGACGGCCGAACATGGCCCTAAGATGGCCCAAGACGGCCCAAAAGGCCTCCAAGAGGGCCTCCAGGAAGGCCCGCAAAATCCAAAATCATTGATTTGCCATGGGTTTTTGAAGGATTGTGTCATTTGTTGTTTGTCTGCCTTCCGACGGCCCGAGACGGCCCAAGTGCCCCCAAAGATTACCAAAGAGGCCCAAGACACGGCCCCAAGAGGCCCCCAAGACGGCCCAAGAGGTCTCGAAGACGCTCAAGATGGCCTCCAAGACGGCCCAAGAGCCCTCCAAGATGTCCTCCAAGAAGGCCTGAAAGGGTCAAAATGGCCTTCAGACGGCCAAGATGACCTTCAAAGTGCCCACGTGTTCCCCGAAGGCTTTCCAAACCGATTCGGGGAACACATGGTCCGATAGCTTGGCAGGTCTGGCCTCAACGTTCGGCCACATATGAGCTTCCACAAAGACAGGGGGCGGCGGTGATTCGCCGTAGGCGTCTTCGATCCGCCGCCCCCTGTCGATTCATCGCAGGGGTGCCTGGCGCGCTAAACCCTGTCGGTTTTAGTTATGGCTCTTTTTCCAAAAGAGCTCCCCCGGCCACCCGGAGACCCGGTTGCCATCGCCAAAAACGGCCGTTTCGCTCGGGACGTCCTCAACAAATCGCGAAGATGGCCCAAGATGGCCTGCAAAATGCCTCCAAGACAGCCAAGATGACCTCCAAGACGGCTAAGATGGCCCCAAAATGCATCCAAGACTGCCCAAGATGGCCCCAAGATGGTCTAAGACGGCCCAAAAGGCCCGCAAGAGGCCTCCAAGACGGCCCAAGAGGCCTCCAAGAGTTCCTCCAGGAAGGCCCCACGAGGCCAAAATCCTTGACTTTCCTTAGGTCTTTGAAGGATTTTGGCATTTGCGCCTTTTCGGCTTTCCGACGGCCCGTGACGGCCCCAGAGGCCGCCAAGGTCGCCCCAAGATCGCCCAAGAGGCCTCCAAGATGGCCCCATGACGGCCCAAGAGGCCCACAAGACGGCCCCAAGAGGCCCCCAAGACGGCTCAAGAGGCCTCCAAGACGCCCAAGACGGCCTCTAAGACGGCCCTGGAGCACCCCAAGAGGGCCCCAAGTCGGCCCAGAAAGGCCCCCGAAACGGCTTCCGACGGCGTCAGACGGGCCAGGGGCCCACCAAGATAGCCAAAGGTGGCTCGCAGCTGGCCCAAGACGGCCCAGGAGGCCTCCAAGAGGGCCACGAAGAAGGCCCGAAAAGGCCAAAAAGAGTGATTTGCCTTGGGTTTTTGAAAGGTTTTGGCATTTGCTTTTTTTCTGCCTTCCGACGGCCCGAGACGGCCCAAGTGCCCCCAAAAATCGCCCAAGGATCCCCCAAGAGACCTCCAAGATGGCCCCAGAACGGCCCAAGAGGCGCGCAAGACGGCCTCAAGAGGCCCCCAAGACGGCCCAAGAGGCCTCCAAGACGCTCAAGATGGCCTCCAAGACGGCCCAAGAGCCCTCCAAGACGTCCTCCAAGAAGGCCCGAAAGAGTCGAAATGGCCTCCAGGCGGCCAATATGACCTTCAAGATGCCCACGTGTTCCCCGAAGGCTTTCCAAACCGATTCGAGGAACACATGGTCCGATAGCTTGCAACGTTCGGCCACATATGAGCTTCCACAAAGACAGGGGACGGCGGTGATTCGCCGTAGGCGTCTTCGATCCGCCGCCCCCTGTCGATACATCGCAAGGGTGCCCGGCGTGCTGAACCCTCGCGGTTTTGGTTTTGGTTCTTTTTCCAAAAGAACTCCCCTTGGGGCTTCGGCCCGTCCCGCCGGGGTCCCGGGAGATTGCCAGACGGCTCCAAGACGGCCCAAGTTGGTCTCCAAGATGCATCCAAGACGGCCAAGATGGCTTCCAACACGGCTCAGATGGCTCCAAGATGCCTCCAAGACGAGCCAAAATGCACTCAGCAGCACGGCCTAAGATAGCCTCAACATGGCCCCAGACGGCCCAAGAGGCCTCCAAGACGGCCCAAGAGGCCTCCAAGAGGTCCTCCAGAAAGGCCCGAAGAGGCCAAAATCATTGATTTTCCCTGGGTTGTTCCAAGGATTTTGGCATTTGCGCCTTTTCGGCGTTCCGACGGCCCCAGACGGCCCAAGAGGCTCCCAAGATCGCCCAAGAGGCCTCCGAGAGGGCCCCATGACAGCCCAAGTGGCCTCCAAGACAGCCCCAAGAGGGCCCAAGACGGCCCAAGAGGCCTCCAACACGCCCAAGATGGCCTCCAAGACGCCCAAGATGCCCTCCAAGACGGCCCCGAAGCGCCCCAAGAGGGCCCCCAAGTCGGCCCAGAAAGGCCCCCAAGGCGGCCCCAAGAGGGCGTCAGACGTGCCAGGATGGCCGAAGTTGGCTCGAAGCTGGCCCAAGACCGCACAAGAGGCCCCCAAGAGGGCCTCCAGGAAGGCCAGAAGAGGCCAAAAACCTTGATTCTCCTTAGGTGTTTGACGGATTTGGGCATTTGCTTCGTTTCGGCCTTCCGACGGCCCGAGACGGCCCAAGAGCCCCCAAAGATCGCCCAAAGATCGCCCAAGAGGCATCCAAGATGGCCCCAGAATGGCCCAAGAGGGCCCCAAGACGGCCCCAAGAGGCCCCCAAGACGGCACAGGAGGCCTTTAAGACGCCCAATATGGCCTCCAAGACGGCCCTGGAGCATTCCAAGAGGGCCCCAAAATAGAGGCCCCCCAAACGGCTTCCGACGGCGTCCGACGGACCAGGAGCCCACCAAGACGGCCGAACATGGCCCTAAGATGGCCCAAGACGGCCCAAGAGGCCTCCAAGAGGGCCACGAAGAAGGCCCGAAAAGGCCAAAGTCCTTGATTTCCCATGGGTTTTTGATGGATTGTGGCATTTGCTTTTTTTCTGCCTTCCGACGGCCCGAGACGGCCCAAGTGCCCCCAAAAATCGCCCAAGAGGCCCAAGACACGGCCCCAAGAGGCCCCCAAGACGGCCCAAGAGGTCTCGAAGACGCTCAAGATGGCCTCCAAGATGGCCCAAGTGCCCTCCAAGACGTCCTCCAAGAAGGCCCGAAAATGTCAAAATAGCGTCCAGACGGCGAAGATGACCTTCAAGATGCCCACGTGTTCCCCGAAGGCTTTCCAAACCGATTCGGGGAACACATGGTCCGATGGCTTGGCAGGTCTGGCCTCAACGTGCGGCCACATATGCGCTTCCACAAAGACAGGGGACGGCGGTGATTCGCCGTAGGCGTCTTCGATCCGCCGCCCCCTGTCGGCTTGCCACAGGGGTGCCCGGCGTGCTGAACCTTCTCGGTTTTGGTTTGGGTCTTTTCCACAAAAACTGCCCCTGGGGCTTCGGCCTGTCCCGCCGGCCACCCAGAAAGGTGCACAATTTCCAAATGTTTCGCTCAGGATGGACCAAGATGGCCTCCAAGATGGCCACGTTGGCCCAAGATGGCCTCCAAGTTCGCCCAAAATGGCCTCCAAGACGGCCCAGGAGAGGAGGAGATGCCTCCAAACCCGCCCGAGAAACCTCCAAGCCGGCCCAAGACGGTCCAAGAGGTGCCCAAGAGGCCTCCAAGACGGCCCAAGAGGCCTCCGAGAGGTCCTCCAGGAGGGCCCGAAGAGGCTAAAATCACTGATTTTCCATCGGTTTTGAAACGTTTTTCGTATTTACTTGTTTTCGGCTTTCCGACGACCCAAGACGGCCCAAGAGGCCACCAAGATTGCCCCCACAGCGCCCAAGAGGCCCCCAAGACGGCCCCAAGAGGGCACAAAGACGACCCAAGAGGCCTCCAAGACGCCCAAGACGGCCTCTAAGACAGCCCTGGAGCACTCCGAGAGGGCCCCAAGTCGTCCCAGAGAGGCTCCCCAAACGGCTTCCGACGGCGTTAGACGGGCCAGGAGCCCACCAAGATGGCCGAAGTTGGCTCGAAGTTGGCCCAAGACGGCCCAAGAGGCCTTCAAGAGGGCCTACAGGAAGGCCAGACAAAAGGCCGAAAACATTAGTTTGTCGTAGGTTTGTTGCGGATTTTGACATTTGCTTCTTGTCGGCCTTCCGACGGCCCGAGAGCCCCCAAATATCGCCCGAAGATCGCCCAGGAGGCCTCCAAGATGGCCCCAGAACGGCCCAAGAAACCCCCAAGACGGCCCCAAGAGGCCTACAAGATGGCTTCCAAGACGGCCCTGGAGCATTCCAAGAGGGCCTCAGGTCGGCCCAAAGAGGCCCCCCTAACGGCTTCCGACCGCGTCGGACGGGCCAGGAGCCCACAAAACGGCCGAACATGGCCCTAAGATGGCCCGAGACGGCCCAAGAGGCCTCCAAGATGGCCTCCAGGAAGGTCCGCAAAGGCCAAAATCATTGATTTCCCATGGGTTTTTGATGGATTGTCATTTGCTGTTTGTCGGCCGTCCGACGGCCCGAGACGGCCCGAGTACCCCCAAAGATCGCCCAATAGGCCCAAGACACGGCCCCAACAGGCCCCCAAGACGGCCCAAGAGGCCTCCAAGACGCTCAAGATGACCTCCAAGACTGCCCAAGAGCCCTCCAAGACGTCCTCCAAGAAGGCCCGAAAGAGTCGAAATTGCCTCCTTCAAGATGCCCAGGTGTTCCCCGAAGGCTTTCCAAACCGATTCGGGGAACACATGGTCCGATCGAATGGCAGGTCTGGCCTCAACGTTCGGCCACATAGGCGCTTCCAAAAAGGCAGGGGGCGGTGGTGATTCGCCGTAGGCGTCTTCGATCATCGGGCTCAGAAAAATGAATTGGGCTGGAGGGGAAGGAAGGGGGGCAGCAGCAACCGAAGTAATGTGGTAAGCGAAATGGTAGGTGGGATGGCGAAACGAGCAAGGAGAGACGGATGGATGACGAGGGAGCGGAGACGGATGCACCGCGTGGCCCTCCTCGGAACAACGGAACAACACCGCACCCTCTCGGATGCCGAAAGCACCGCGCGGCTCGGACAAATCTCGCGTCCACTCGGATGCCCTCGCGGGGGTCATGCGCTCAGGCCCCGCAGCGGTCCGCTGCCGCTTTCTCATGTGAACTGCGAACTGGCCAAAGGCCGCACTCTCGTATAAGTGGAATTGCGCGCCGAGCACATCCAAGCTCAGAGCGCATAGAGGCCTCCTAGATGGGGTCGGAGTAGACGTGGTCGGAAGATCGCGCCGCATCGGCGATTCATCGGCGATGCTCCGCCCGCGACGCATCGTCGACGTCGACGAGGCATCGGCGCCATCGACGTGAAGCAAATCGGGCTGCACATCGAGCCGCATCAACAATGCATCGGCGATGCGGTGCGATCCTCCGACCCCATCTACTCCGACCCTATCTAGGAGGCCTAGGGCGCAACCACATGCGTTGATTGGAGCTGGTCTTGCAAGGTGCTGACTGACTTGCACGACAGGCAACGGACTGCTTCTCGGTCGCGCCACGCCGTGCCACCCGCCGCGCTGGCCTACGCAGGCCGCCGGGCCAGAAAATCCATCCTGGGGATCCGCGATGGGGCGGTTTCAGAGATCTTCTGATCCGGGTCAATCCAGACCATGGTCAGTCAGGCCTTGCACAATCCTGCAAAGTTCTGCAAGATCCTACGCCCAAACCAGGGTCAATGGGAAAGATCCTGCAAGATCCTGCAGGATCCTACACCCAAACCCAGGTCAATGCGACCCTGGCCCTGAAAGATCCTGCAAGATCGTGCGCTCTGGCTGACCCCCGTTTGAATTGATCCCCGTCTCTTGAGCCCCGAGGGTTCGCAAAGCAACCCTTGCCGGTCCCCTGCGCGATCCTTGACGGGAAGGGGGGGAGGGGGGCCAGGACGGGGGGAGGCAATGGGGGGGAGGAAGTGGGAGGCAAGAGAGGAAGGAGAGGGAAGGGGGAAGAGGGGAAAGGGGAATGAGAAGGGAGGGTCCCGACTGGGACCGGAACTGGGGGCCGGCTAGGGGGAGAGACCTGGGTCGTACTGACCAAACACATCATCCTTCAACGCCCACATCGAAGAACAGGAAACCGAAGCGGCGTCGCCAGGAAATCAGCCGCACCAGTGGTACCGCAGGGCGCCTACTTGGAGCATTTCGGCAAACGGACCACTTTGGTACCGCCCAGCCAAAACGATCGAACCCACAACCAACTTCTGGTGTCGCGGGTTCCCTAAACACACACAACCCAAACAACCCTCAGAGCAGAAGAGTCAACCAAAACACGGACCCAGGCAAGGCGAGCTCGGTCCTGGCTACGAAGGGCGCGGGGACGGCGGCTACGCGGGGAAACCCCGTGGCCAGGCACAGATGACGGGACGAACCCGCCAACGAAACTGCCCCCGAACGGTCGGGGGAACCCGCCGCGGGCGGTGCAGAAACACCAGCACGGACAGCGCAGCAAACAACATGAGCTTGCCGACGCCACAAGAGCCAATGCTCCACTTTCTGCTGCTTTCCCAGCGGCACCTCCTCACAACGCACATGTCAGCAAGGGGATGTTAGGGAGTATTCACCCCGTCCCGCCATGGCCCAAGCCACCGCCGAACGACATAGGGACGCTCAAGGAATCGCACACCGAGCCCGACCATGGCCGAAAACACCGCCGAACGACCATAGGATAACCGAACATGGTTCGCCTTGACCACGGGCGTCATCGTTCTTCATCCCCGCCCTCCCCCAGGAGAAAAAACCGAAGACCCAGCCGCCCCAGGACAGATGTTGGACAACGAGGGGTGCACGCCCGCACCCCCGACCGGAGAGCATCGACCAGGAATGGGCCACGCCTGGAACGCGAGGGCCCAACGCCAACAGACAGTAGGCCTGTTCTTCCAGAGGCCCGAGAGGGGGGCTCTCCCAAGGGGGACTGGGTTAGCCTTAAGTCGGGCCTGTCCCTCTACAGGGGAATATTCAAAAATAGCAAAATTATCCCGGCAAAGCAACCTAACATCGATGTGTAGGAGCATATCTGGAAGCATTCCCCTTAAGATTCGGATGAGAATCCAGTTGTAGAATTCTGCTGTTCTCGCAGTCGTAGTCGCATTCGCGATGACAGTCGCAGTGGCAACGGCAGTCGCAGTCACAGCCTCAGCCTCAGCCTGCCTCAGCCTCAGCCTCAGCCTGCCTCAGCCTCAGCCTGCCTCAGCCTCAGCCTCAGCCTGCTTCAGCCTCAGCCTCAGTCTGCCTTCAGCCTCGGCCTCAGCCTCAGCCTGCCTCAGCCTCAGCCTGCATCAGCCTCAGCCTCAGCCTCAGCCTGCCTCAGCATCAGCCTGCCTCAGCCTCAGCCTCAGCCTGCCTCAGCCTCAGCCTCAGCCTGCTTCAGCCTCAGCCTCAGTCTGCCTTCAGCCTCGGCCTCAGCCTCAGCCTGCCTCAGCCTCAGCCCTCAGCCTCAGCCTCAGCCTGCCTCAGCCTCAGCCTCAGCCTGCCTCAGCCTCAGCCTGCCTCAGCCTCAGCCTCAGCCTGCTTCAGCCTCAGCCTCAGTCTGCCTTCAGCCTCGGCCTCAGCCTCAGCCTGCCTCAGCCTCAGCCTGCATCAGCCTCAGCCTCAGCCTCAGCCTGCCTCAGCATCAGCCTGCCTCAGCCTCAGCCTCAGCCTGCCTCAGCCTCAGCCTCAGCCTGCTTCAGCCTCAGCCTCAGTCTGCCTTCAGCCTCGGCCTCAGCCTCAGCCTGCCTCAGCCTCAGCCTGCCTCAGCCTCAGCCTCAGCCTGCCTCAGCCTCAGCCTCAGCCTGCTTCAGCCTCAGCCTCAGTCTGCCTTCAGCCTCCGCCTCAGCCTCAGCCTGCCGCAGCCTCAGCCTGCCTCAGCTCAGCCTTAGCCTCAGCCTGCCTCAGCCTGAGCCTCAGCCTCAGCCTCAGCCTGCCTCAGCCTCAGCCTCAGCCTGCTTCAGCCTCAGCCTCAGTCTGCCTTCAGCCTCGGCCTCAGCCTCAGGCTGCCTCAGCCTCAGCCTGCATCAGCCTCAGCCTCAGCCTCAGCCTGCCTCAGCATCAGCCTGCCTCAGCCTCAGCCTCAGCCTGCCTCAGCCTCAGCCTCAGCCTGCTTCAGCCTCAGCCTCAGTCTGCCTTCAGCCTCGGCCTCAGCCTCAGCCTGCCTCAGCCTCAGCCTGCATCAGCCTCAGCCTCAGCCTGCCTCAGCATCAGCCTGCCTCAGCCTCAGCCTCAGCCTGCCTCAGCCTCAGCCTCAGCCTCAGCCTGCTTCAGCCTCAGCCTCAGTCTGCCTTCAGCCTCGGCCTCAGCCTCAGCCTGCCTCAGCCTCAGCCTGCATCAGCCTCAGCCTCAGCCTCAGCCTGCATCAGCATCAGCCTGCCTCAGCCTCAGCCTCAGCCTGCCTCAGCCTCAGCCTCAGCCTGCTTCAGCCTCAGCCTCAGCCTGCCTTCAGCCTCGGCCTCCGCCTCAGCCTGCCTCAGCCTCTGCCTCAGCCTCAGCCTCAGCCTCAGCCTCAGCCTCAGCCTCAGCCTCAGCCTGCCTCAGCATCAGCCTGCCTCAGCCTCAGCCTCAGCCTGCCTCAGCCTCAGCCTCAGCCTCAGCCTCAGCCTGCTTCAGCCTCAGCCTCAGTCTGCCTTCAGCCTCGGCCTCAGCCTCAGCCTGCCTCAGCCTCAGCCTGCATCAGCCTCAGCCTCAGCCTCAGCCTGCCTCAGCATCATCAGCCTCAGCCTCAGCCTGCCTCAGCCTCAGCCTCAGCCTGCTTCAGCCTCAGCCTCAGTCTGCCTTCAGCCTCGGCCTCAGCCTCAGCCTGCCTCAGCCTCAGCCTGCCTCAGCCTCAGCATCAGCCTGCCTCAGCATTCAAAATGTGGCCCGGGAATGGAGTTCTGGGAACTCGAAGAACACGAAGTGGCCTACAGTTGGCTCCGGGCATTCAAAATCATGCCCAGGAATGGAGTTCTGGGAACTCGAAGACCACGAAGTGGCCTACAGTTGGCTCCGGGCATCCAAAATGTGGCCCGGGAATGGAGTTCTGGGAACTCGAAGACACGAAGTGGCCTACAGTTGGCTCCGGGCATCCAAAATGTGGCCCGGGAATGGAGTTCTGGGAACTCGAAGAGCACGAAGTGGCCTACAGTTGGCTCCGGGCATCCAAAATGTGGCCCGGGAATGGAGTTCTGGGAATCGAAGAGCACGAAGTGGCCTACAGTTGGCTCCGGGCATCCAAAATGTGGCCCGGGAATGGAGTTCTGGGAAATCGAAGAGCACGAAGTGTGTGACTGTATGCGAAAAACGATCCCCCGGCAAACCCCAACGGCCCCCCAACTGCCACCCAACTACCCCCAACGGCTGCCCAGACCCCCCTGTGGAGTAATGTTGAAGTAATGTTGAAGTAATGTGCTGCTCTCTTTTTACCCCACTAGAAACCTACCAGTCTTCGATGTTAGGTAAAAATGTACGGGGACTATTTTTTGAATATTTTCTGACCATTTTGGAAGATGATTGGAATATTGTCTTTTATATCTTTCGTCGAAACTCCCCCTGTAGGGGGACACGCCCGACTCAAGGTTAGCCGTGTCCTCTCTTTCCACCTCCTGTCCCTGACCACGCATGCCACAGACACCGAAAAACAAGAGCCGACACCAGAGCGGCGGAGGCGACGGACGAGCCACTCCACGCAGGTTAGAGTGAGGGCTGCCGACCCGCCGCGGTCGATGGCCCCCTCTCACCCCCGCCACGGTAGGGGGAACAAGTCAGTGGACACTCCCCCGTTCCCCCCCCAAACTCGAAGTTGGCACGCGCGGGGGAGGCTGCGGTCGAAGTGGAACTCATCAGACCCACCGCCAACTTTGAACGTCGCGGGGAGGTGGAGGCGTTGACCGATGAAGGTGGCATGCCTTTTCGCTATGTTTCCGAAGCCTGCATGATTATCCCTTCGCGCACCGCCTATGCAAGGATGGGGCCGAGTGCTCCAGGACAGGGGCACGTTGCCCCAGGTGCGGCCGAGGCCGCTCGCGACTTTCAAAGAATCTGAACACTTTGGTTGCCTCCTGACGCCATCCGCGAGCGCGCCTGTTGTTTTTCAGCCACCAGGCCACCAGGCAAGGGGGGGGCATGGCATCGGTGAAGTGTCAATGCTGGTGGGGTGGAGATCGGAGTCCCCGGGGCAGACGGCTCTGTTCTGTATCTGCACGCCGCAGCTTGCGTCTGCGATGCTGGGCACGAAGAGGCGCACATCTGGTGCCAGTGCCGTAAGCCAAGGCGGCGGCGGAAACGCAAGCGCATGGCCTTCCCCTCGGAGTCTCCCTTCAAAGTTGGAGGTGAAGTAGACGCCTCGTAACCGCCACCAACTTGGTATATCCTCGCGGCTGCAGACCCCCTTGGTCGGGCCACCAGGCTGTAGGCCGAAGTGTGCTGCTCCCTGCGCCAGTTGCAAGTTCAAGTCTCCAATGGTACAGTCCTGCTTTCTGCTTCCTAGTGCAGATTGTTGAAATCCACAAGAGGGGGGGGAGCCCCAAGCCAGCCGTTTACCTCGCCCGGATCTCGATCCCTGAATTCCCGGGGGGGCGTGGGATATACGTAAGGATACGGGAGGTTTGCGCCCCCGAGGCCACAATCCCTCGTAAAGTACGCAATGTTCGCGTCCCCGAGGCCACACACCCTCGCATATTACACACCGGCCCAAGAGGGCCCAAAGAGGCCCCAGGAGCGCTCCAATAGGCCTCCCAAGAGAGCCCCAAGGGGCCAAAAACGTAGATTCTATTAAGGTTTTTGAAGGATGTTGGCCTTCTCGCATTTTCGGCTTTGGCTCAAAACGCTCCCAAGTTCGCCCCAAGACAGCCCAAGACGCCTCCAAGAGGGTCCCGAGACGGCCCAAGAGGGCTCCAAGATAGCCCAAGAAGCGCTCAAGACGGCCCAAGACGGCCCCAAGAGGGGCCCAGGCAGGGGACCACGAACCGAACAGACGATATTTGTGCTCCGAGAACCCCCAGGAGACCCCAAGAGGCCGCTAAGAGGCCCCAAGAGGCGCCCAGGAGGTCTCCAAGAGATCCAACAAATACACCACGAGGCCCCAAAAAGCCCCCAAGAGGCGCCCAAACCGCCTCCCAGAGGCCCCCGAAAGGCTCCCCCACGACACCCCAACACATACCAGAGGCCTCAGACCCACAACCCAGGCACGGTGGCGGGATGGGCCGAAGGACAAAGGATCCGCCGCCCCCTGTCGATTCATCGCAAGGGTGCCTGGCGTGCTAGACCCTTTCGGTTTTGGTTTTGGTTCTTTTTCCGAAAGAACTCCCCCCTGGGGCTTCGGCCCGTCCCGCCGGCCACCCGGAAAGATCTTCCAGGATGCCCGGAGGTGGTTGCCAAGGGTGTTTCCTGCTCCAGACGGCTCCAAGACGGCCCAAGATGGCCTCCAAGACGGCCAACATGGCCTCCAAGACGGCTCAGATGGCCCCAAGATGCCTCCAAGATAGCCTCAACATGGTTCAAGACGACCCAAGAGGCCCCCAAGAGCCCCCCAAGACGCCTCCAAGAGGTCGTCAAGGAGGGCCCGAAGGGGCCAGAATCATTGGTTTCCCGTAGGGTTTTGGAGGATTTTGGCATTTGCTTGTTTTCGGCCTTCCGAAGACCTCAAGACGGCCCTAGAGGCCCCAAAGATCGCCCAAAATCGCTCACGAGGCCTCCAAGATGGCTCCATGACGGCCCCAGAAGCCCCCAAGAAGGAACCAAGAGGGCCCCGAGACAGTCCAAGAGGCCTCCAAGACGCCCAAGATGGCCTCCAAGACGGACCCGAAGCGCGCTAAGAGGACCCCAAGTAGGTTCAGAGAGGCCTCCAAGACGGCTCCCGACGGCGTCAGACGGGCCAGGAACGCGATAAGATGGCCAGAGAAGCCCCCGAGAAGCCCCAATAGGGCCCCCTCTTGGGCCCCTCTTGGGGCCGTCTTGGGGCCCTCTTGGGCGCCTCTTGGGCCGTCTTGGGGCACTCTTGGGCCGTCTTGGGACTATATTGCGCCGTCGTGTCGCCCTCTGTGGGTGCCTCTTGGGCCATCTTGAGCTGATGCCTGGGGCCTGGTGGTCTGTCTTGGCCCGACGGAAACACGAAAGAACGATAACCGGAACAGTCCAAACACCTATGAAACAAAACATACTCGTTCGCCTCCTGAGGGCCTCGTGACATTCCTTTTGAATGCATCGTGGCAGTCTTGAGGCCCTCTTGGGCTGTCTTCAAGCCATGTTGGGCCAAATTTGAAACGCTCTTGTGTGGTCTTGAGCTCTCTTGGAGAGCTCGTGGGGCATCTTGACGCCCTTTTGGACGTCTCTCGGGCCCTCTCGTCGACCCCCTGCCCCTTATTTGACGCGTTCTGGCGCCCCCCGCTGGGTCCAAAACGGCCAGAAGATAAATCCGCCGATCCGGCGTGTGAGTTTCTGAGAGCGAGGGCTTGAGCTTGCTCAAGCTTCGCTCTGGAGTGGAGGGGGGGGGGGGGGGGGCGCGCGCTTTTACAGAGAAGCCCCCTGTAGATGCGCCCAGGGGGTGGCGCGCGGGATTTGCTGCTTTTACAGGGGGATGCTCTGTAGATTCGCTCATGGGCATTAGTTGCTTGCGATATTTGCTGGTTCTACAGACGGGCCCTCTGTAGACGCGCTCGACGAGCGGCTGGTTCGCTGCTTTTACAGAAGGACCTTCTGTAGATGCACTCAAGGGCATTGCAGATTTGCTGCTTTTACAAAAGGATTCTCTGTAGCTTGTATACGCGCTCAGAAGGTCGCGGATTCGCTGCTTTGACAGAGTGGCCCTCAGTATATACGCTCAAGAAATGGCGCTCAGAAATGTAGATCCTCTGCATTCCTATGGGATCCTCCCCCCGGGAACTTTTTTCCGGGGCCCTCCGACGACGGCGACGGCGACGGCGACGATGTCCACCTCCAAGCCCCCCCCACTAGGCACTCCCCAGCGCCCTTTCTTTCGATTCGGATATTTCCGGAAGTCCCGTCAGCTCGTTGTTCGAAAGCCCCGGGGGTCCAAAAAACACATCCCCCGACTGCGTCGCACTCCTCGGCGCTCCCTAATGCCATTTGTGTCAATTTGGCGATGTGGACATTTCTGGAGGTCTTGGAAATCCGTTTGTGGAGGTCCCAGGGGTCCAAAAAACACATGCCCCCTACTCCATCGCACTCCTCGGCGCTCCCCGGCGCCATTTCCCGACTCGGAGATTTCCCAGAATTCCTGAACATCGGTATTGGAAGTCGGGGTCCACAAACGCTTCCTCCCATGGAAACCCGAGTCGGGGGCCTTATCAAGCCGTGCGCCGTCGCCGCGCCGTCGCCGCCGTGCCCGCCGCGTCCTGCGCGGAACGGCACGCGCACGCGCACGTGCGCACAAGTGTGCCCTGCGCAGGCAACTAATTACGCACGATGATGTGGATAGATGTGGTTCGATTTTCAGTGTCCGCGCGTGGTCTCGCGCGCTTCCGTCAGAACGGTGTCGCGACTACTTCATGCTAATTGTTGGCAGAAGCCTCGATTACCTCACGCGAGCGCGGGTGTCGCTCCATCCGCCGAGCGGTGTCGCTACAACCCTATGCTCACATGTTGCAGAGACCAGGACTACCTCACGCAAGTGCGCGCTCCTTCGCTTCGTCGTGGAATTCCTTCGCCTTCTTGTACAAGGGCGTTCCTTTAGCAAGACTCGCGTTGCCTGGCAACCCTAATTCAGCCCGGGCCTTCGCGACACTGTCCTTCCACGATTGCGTATACTTCGCCTTATCCACGCCAGCTGCCTTCGCTCTCGAACTTTTCGGCCTGACCTTCCAGAGCTGTTTTGCTGTTTCATCAGTGTTCCGCAACACCATCGACACGTGCTTCCCCGGCAAAGCCTGCCCGGCGACACCCGCTGCAGCTATGCATCGTTCTAAGTGTTCCAAACTCGCAAGAGCATTGTGGCCTACGCGATTCCAGTCTGCTTCAGGTTTCCCCTCCCCGTCATCACACCCACAGCAATACGTGATATTTTTGTGCCGCGATAGTGCCTTCTCAGCCTCGCTTGCCCGCTGTGGCCCGGCATGTTTTGCCTTGTTCACCTCGTGTGGCCTCCGAGTCGCAGCCGGCTCGCCCTCAATCTCTGCATCCTCTTGCACCGCGGTGCCGCTTGAGGCTGCTATGGCTCTGCGTTTCGCGGGCGCCTTCCCTTTCGCCACCGCCATTGGGATACAGACTTGAAAGCAAAGGTGTGGAATAAGCTTGGACCTCGACGGCTACAGGCCCACAACACTGAACCTGCCTCTCCCCCGCCTCCTCCTCCAACTCTTCCTAACCGTAGTCACCACGTCACCACCCTTCTCGTCCCTATCATCCTATTTGTCATTATCGAAGACACCACCATCGTCATCCTCATCATCATCATCCTTATCATCGTCATCCTCATCATCGTCGTCATCCTTATCATCGTCATCGTCGTCATCAGCATCGTCATCGTCGTCGTCATCGACATCATCATCATCATCAGCATCATCATCATCATCATCATCATCATCCATCATCATCATCACCATCACCATCATCATCATCATCATCATCATCATCATCATCATCATCATCATCATCGTCGTCAACGTCATCGGCATCAGCATCATCATCACCAACAGCATCTTCATCACCCTCCACCGCCATCTACAACCTCATCAATTGGAGCTGCTGCAACTGAGCAGGCTCGACTGGCACGGTCGCAGGACTTGCCGCAGGCAGCTGGATACCTTGTGCGCCGCAGAAAGCATTACGGAGAGGGGTAAGTGGGCGGGGGGGGGAGGTGGGAGAGGAGGGGAGGGGAGAAAGGGGGGAGGGTTGTGGGGAGGGAGGGCGGCGGAAGGAGGGAGGGGAAGCAGGGTGGGGGGGAGGGATCTGGGGAGGGAGATGGGGAGGGAGGGAGGGAGGAAAACAGGGAGGGAGGGAGAGAAGAGGGATAGTCGAATCGCAACACGCCGAACGCCCCGGATCGGCGGCACAGGCCGGAGGCCATTACAATCACTTCACTTAGGACCCTCGGGACACCCTCCCCATTATATGTATATATATATATATACATTTATATACACACCCACGCCCCCCCCCCCACCCACACACACACACAATCACACACATACGCACAATCACACACATACACGCAGACACACAGACAGACAGACAGACAGACAGACAAGACAAGACAAGACAAGACAAGACAAGACAAGACAAGACACGACAAGACAAGACAAACCAAGCCAAGCCAAGCCAAGACAGACAGACAGACAAACAGACAGACAGGCACACACACACACCCGCACGCACACGCACACACACACACACACACACACGCATATGTGCATATGCATCTAGATGCGAATCGTGGATCTGTTGCTGTCCCGCAGAACGCGGGAGCCCGTGGAAGCGGTCGACAAAAAACGGCTGCATGCGAAACCCCTGCGGTGGTGGGCGAAAGGGCACCAGGCTGGAACCAGCCTTGTCAGCCGCGGATCAGCGGTATCCACTGGGTCCGCAGGGGAACGTGGCTTTTCGAAACAAAATGAGAACGGTGGAGAGGACGAGGACGGAGAAACTAGGGGCTAGGGATAAGGAGGAGCGAGGAGAAGTGTCGCAGAGGAACACATAAGGAAAGATGAGGGGGACAGAGGATAGAGGAGATATGATGACAACGAAGAAAGAGGCCGAGGCTGAGGAGGAGGAGGAGGAGGATCCTCCTTTCAAGGTCGACCCCTGTACCTGTCCGGGGGTGCGTTCTGACAAAAATCTCGACGGGAATCAAGCCGTAGCCTCCCAGAGGCCTATGAAAGCCCCAGCAATGCATCTGCGATACGGCGAGTACGCCTCGTCACAATGTCCGCGTTGGTCTCTGACACCACGTGGATCGATTGACCTTGAATGATCGTGGGCTTCTGATAACGCGAATCGATCAATGCCTGCCGCCTTGGCCACTGGCGGCGTTCAACCTGGAGCGCCCGAGCTGGGGTCGCCGCCAACTCGACAGGACAAGATCCTACAGCACTTCGCTTCAACCTCCACCTCACCGGGGGAAGGGAGGCCGAAGAGCGAGCCTCAGGCCCCCGCGCGCGCGCGCGTCACGCCGTCAGCGAGACCTGCGGGCGGCGGGGGTCGCAGCGGCGGCGGCGACCACGACGAAGAAGGCTGCGACTGCGACGGCCCGTCGCCGCAGTAGAGGCCTCCTAGATGGGGTCGGAGTAGAGGGGGTCGGAGGATCGCCGAGCATCGGCGATGCCGATGCATCGCAGACCTCGGCGACTCGTCGGCGACGTCGGCGTGGAGAAAATCGGGCTCCGCATCGAGCCGCACCACCAATGCATCGGCGACGCGGCGCGATCTTCCGACCCCATCTGCAGTATGAGCTCGACCACAAGAAACCCACCCCTGAGACCCCAGGACGTCCATGTATGTTTGGTGTGGGAACGTCACGCCTTCCATAGCGAAACCATCAAAACCCAAGAAACACAGGGCACCCTGGAGGCAAGCAGAGTGTTTCTTGGCATAGACTTCCACTGTACGTATGCCCAAAGAGGAGGCCCAAAAAGTCCCCAAGAGAGCCTCAAGAGAGAAGGGAACCCCGATCGTCCAGGAGAGCCCCTAGAAGGATCCCTGATCGCCCAAGAAAGGGCCCAAGACGTCCCCAAGAACCCTGGACGTCCCTGGGAAGGGACCCCAAAATCGCCCAAGAGTCCAAAGAAGGCGCCAGCAGAAGCCCAAGACGTCTCCAAACGTTCCCAAGTGCGCTCCAGGACCGTCCCAAGATGATCTAGCAAGGCGTCTTCTGGGGTTCCAGAAGGGGCGACGCTATCAGCCACCCTCTGAACCCTGTTTGATCGATACCCTCGAAGTTGGCCCCAAGATGGCCCCCCGACGGGGCCCTGATAGTGCCCCGAAGCTCTCACATTGCCCCAAGAAATTCCAAGATGGCTCCTGGGGTGTTCCAAGAGGCTCTTTGAGCACGCGGTCCGAGAAGGTCATGATGGTTGACTCCTGCAGTCGTCGTCCTCTTTCTCCTCCTCCTCCTCCTCCTCCTCCTCCTCCTCCTCATTGTCCTTGCTAATGTCGTCGCCCCCTCCCCTCAATCCTCCTCCACCTGCTCTTGCTTCTCCAGCTGGCAATTCTTCTTTTTTCCGCGGGTGCGCTGAGCGGCGAGCGTGTTGCTGATGTGTTGCTCATCTACTTCGCGTGCGCGACGCAAGTTCTGAGGGAGCGGGTCCTCCTCCTCTCCTCCTCCTCCTCCTCCTCCTCCTCCTCCTCTTCTTCCCCTTTAACGCTAGACCGACATTGGCTTGATGACCGTTGCGTCAGGGAACTGGCTTGAACATCGACTGTGGCACAACTGCTTTCATTCGACGTGCGCAGATACCCTCCTCTTCCCTCCCCCTCCTCCTCCTCCTCCTCCTCCTCCTCCTCCTCCTCGGCGGGGGTGGACCTCCACCAGGCAGACCGTGCGATTGGCGCTTAGCTCGACGCTGAGGATATCTTCCTCCTGCGTCGAAAGAAGAGAGGGACTGGGGCGTCAAGGCAAGGACTTTGTTGGGGGGGCTGACCGCACTGGCACATGTGTGCGACATGCGAAAAGAAGACAACCTAAACAAAACGGCTGCAGACAATGCCAAGAAGACTGCCAGGCAATGCCGGGGATGTAACCATTGCACTTGCAAAGCACCAGCAATGTGCACCTCCTGAGGGTCCAACAATGCCGCGAACGCCCCGTACCTCGTAATACACACACGCGCGCGCACAAACTCGTGCATCACATGTGAGAGCGACACTAAGCAGCACAAACGGCACATTCACGCAGCCAGCCGTTCGCTGACACTTCCAGACAAGATCCGAGGGACAGCATGTCAGGACAGCACCTAGGGTGCCCCTCCTTACAGAATATGAGGGGCAACGCTGCAAATCAAAACCAGAAGATCGCTCGGACAATCACAACTGTAAAGGGACAATTGCATGAATTCCACCACGTTCACGGACACATGGCTCTGTGAGAGTGCGGGGGGAGGAGGAGGGGGAGGGGGAGGGGGAGGGGGAGGGGGAGGGGGAGGAGGAGGAGGAGGAGGAGAGGAGGAGGAGGAGGAGGAGGAGGAGGAGGAGGAGAAGAAGGAGGAAGAGGAGGAGGAGGAGGGGGAGGGGAGGAGGAGGAGGGCGGGGTAGCTGAAACTCCAATTCCCTCTTTGTATTGCTACTGCCAACTTCGGATCGCACATCGCTACTGAGAATCGCACTATAGCGACATCAAACGTAAGGCTCTCCGTTACCCTTCTTGATTCCTCTCCTCTCCGCATCCTCCTACTCCTCCTCCTACTTCTCATCATCATCGACACCATCACCATCACCATCACCATCACCATTGTCATCACCATCACCATCACCACAACTATCATCATCAACAACAGCACCTGCATCACCAGCACCATCATCAACAACATCATCATCATCACCACAACTACCATCACCATCATCATAATCAACACCACCAACATCATCTAAGCGTCATCTTCATCACCATCATCAGTATCATCATCAGCATCATCATCATTGTCGTCATCGCCATCAGCATCATCATCACCACAACCATCACCACAAGCATCATCATCCTCAGCATCGTGACCAGAATCAGCATCAGCATCAGCATCAGTATCATCATCAACATCATCATGATCATGATCACCCTCCCCCTCCCCCTCCTCCTGCTCCTCCTTCTCCTCCTCCTCCTCATTATCATCATCCTTATCATCATCCTTATCATCATCATCATCATCATCATCATCATCATCATCATCATCATCATCATCATCATCATCATCATCATCATCATCATCATCATCATCATCAGAGAGAGCGTGATCCACCACCGCTTTACTGTGGAAAATTCCCCCCCCTCTTCCTTTGGAACCCAGGGTCCCCCCCCCCTCCGAAAATCCCCCCCCTGGCAAAACCCCCCCCCTCCCCCTAACCCCCCCCCACGGAAAACCAGGGGAGGGGGTCACTACCGGTTCGAACCCCCCCCCCTCCGGAAAACCGAGGGGGTCACTTCCGGTTCAAACCCCTCCCCCGCCCTCCCACGCTCACCGCCTGCAAACGACCCCCGGGTCCCTGCCGCCGTCCGCACCACATCCCCTACTGCTGTCCCAAGCACCACCGTCCTCACCACCACTGTCCCCACTGTTCCCACCACCGTCCCCACTGTCCCCACCAGTGCCCCCACCACTGTCGCACTGTCCCCACTGTCCCCACCATTGTCCCACCACGGCCCCACTATCCCCACTTTCCCCACGGCCCCAACCACTATCCCACTGTACCCACTGTACCCACCACTGTCCCACTGTCCCCGCCGCTGTCCCACTGAATTCCCACTGTCCCCACACCACTGCCCCCACCACCACCGTCCGCACCACTGTCCCACAGTCCCCACCACTGTCCCGTTGTCCCCACTGTTCCCACCATTGTCCCCGCTGTCCCCACCATTGTCCCACCACTGTCCCACTGTCCCCACTTTCCCCACGGTCCCCACCTCTGTCCCACTGTCCCCACTGTACCCACCACTGTCCCACTGTCCCCGCCGCTGTCCCACTGTGCTGTCCCACCGTCCCCACTGTCCCCACCACCCCACTGTACTACTGTCCCACCACTGTCCTCACCACCGCCTTCACCACTGTCCCCACCACTACCATCCCCACCACTGTCCCACTGTCCCCACCACTGTCCCGCTGTCCCCTCACCACTGTCCCCACCACCACCGTCCCCACCAGTGACCGAACCACTGTCCCACTGTCCCCGCACCACTGTCCCCACCACCACCGTTCCCACCACTGTCCCAGAATCCCCACCATTGTCCAACTTTCCCGACGAGCGGGAATCGTTTGCCGGCGGCGAGGGGGGGGGGGGTTGAACCAGTAGTGACCCCCCCCTGTTTTCGAGGGGGGGGGTTCGAACCGGTAGTGACCCTCCTAATTTTCATGATGGACTGGGAGGGGGGGGGAGGGGTTCGAACTGGCAGTGACCCCCCCGTTTTCGAGGGGGGGTGGGGGGGTGGGAACCCCCAGTGACCCTCTCCGGTTTTCCGCCAGCAGCGGTAGAACACGCTCTTTCCATCATCATCATCATCATCATCATCATCATCATCATCATCATCATCATCATCATCATCATCATCATCATCATCATCATCATCATCATCATCATCATCATCATCATCATCATCATCCTCCGATCCGTGTCCTCATCCTCATCCTCATCCCCGTCCCAATCGTCATCTCCGTCCTCCGCCTGATCCCTCGTTTCATCATCCTAACCATCCTCATCCTCATCACCATCCTCATTCTAATCAGATCCGTATACTCATCTCATCATAATCCCCGTCCCAATCGACATCCATATTCTCAGCCTCATCCTTCTTCTCCTCATCCTCCCCATCATCACCACCACCGCCATCATCATCATCATCATCATCATCATCATCATCAGCATCAGCATCATCATCATCATGATCATCATCATCATCAGTATTATCAGCATCATCATCAACAACAACATCACAACCATCAGCATCATCATCATCATCACAAGAGTAATAATCAACAACATCATCAGTATCATCATCATCAACATCCTCGTCATCATCATCATCATCATCATCATGATCATCATCATCATCATCATCCTCATCCGCACCCCCGCCCTCATCCGCATCCTCCTCATCATCCTTATCATCATCGTCGTCACCACGGCCATCGTCATCATCACCATCATTATCATCCTCATCCTCATCATCAGCATCATCATCGTCACCATCATCCTCAGCAACCGCATCGTCATCGATCAGCATCAGCGCCATCACCATAATCAGCATCATAATCATCCTAATTCGCATCCTCATCCTCATCGTCCTCGGCAGCAACATCATCATCGTCAGCATCAGTAGCATCATCATCATCATCATCACCATCCTCCTCCTCCTCATCAACGTCGTCGGCGGCACCATCACAGTCGTTATCATCAGCAGCATCAGTTGCATCATCATATTCATCATCATCACCACCACCACCGACACCACCACCACCATCAACAGCATCATCAACAGCATCAGCAACAGCATCCGCATCACAATCATCAGCATCAGCATCAGCATCGGCATCATTATCATCATCATCAGCAGCAGCATCAGCATCAGCATCATCAGCAACATCATCATCATCATAATCATCATCAGCAGCATCATCAGCACCAGCATCAGCATCAGCATCAGCATCAGCATCAGCATCAGCATCAGCATCAGCATCAGCATCAGCAGCAGCAGCAGCAGCAGCAGCATCATCATCATCATCATCATCATCATCATCATCATCATCATCATCATCATCATCATCATCGTCCCCGCATTCTCCACCACTCCTCCTCCACCTACTCCCATCCTCCCTTATTCCTCCTCCCCCCTCTCCTCCTCCTCCTCCTCCTCCTCCTCCTCCTCCTCCTCTTCCTGCTCCTCCTCCTTTTCCTGCTCCTCTACCCCGCCTCTGCTGCCCCCTCCCAGACAGGTCCCCCGCTCCCTGAAGCCACCAGCCACGATCGTCTTGCGCGCCGTGAGGCGCAGCTGCGGCGGCACAGGGCGGGGGACGCGGGGAGAGGCGGAGAGGAGCGGGGGGAGGGGCGAGCGGAAGAGCGCGAGAGGGGCGGGAGCGAACCAGGAGGGGCGAGAGGGGCAAAAGCCAGAGTGGCTGGGGGGCGGGGGCTGGGGGGGGGATGCGCTAGGACACATAATGAAGGGCGGGGGATGGAGAGGGAGGAGCGGGGCGAGGGGAGGGAAGGGAAAGGGGGCGAAGAGGAGGAGGCGGAGGAGGACCTGGCACCCGAGCCTCTGCACAATACGTCTCCTTCCCGACATCCGAGGGTGGGGCAGGGAGGGTTGGGAGAGAGAAGAGCAGCAGCAGCCAGAGTGGAGTGGAGAGGGGGAAGCGAAGAGCAGGCGGGGAGGATGACATGGGAGAGGGAATGCTCAATGTTGGCAGCACTGCGTGCTGCAACACTACTTCAGGGATTCGAGGGTAAGCATAATGCTCCGATCTGCGTGGCTTGGGCCAGGAGGTGCGCTACAAAGACGGTCGGCATCTGGCGAGAAACTTCGATCCAGACCGTTTGAAATCTCAACAATTGACAGTTCTCAATTGGGGCACCAATCAGCGCTACTCCTCGAGTACGGGTGGGAAGGAGGGGGGGGAGCGAAGTGGGCGGAGGGCAGGGGGGAAGCCAGCAAGGACATGGATAATTGAGTGTGAGGGGGACAACGAGGATGATGCAAAAATAAGAGGGGAAAGCGAGAAGGGCAAGGGAAGAATGGAGAAGAACACGATTTCGCGAGCAATGCTGGTGGTCCCCCCCCCCACGCGAGGCCTCCCGACTGTGATCCCAGAAGATGGGGCCAGAGTACGCGCCGCATCGCCAATGCATCAACGATGCATCGGCGATGTCGGCGACGCACTGGCGCAGTCGGTGTGGAGCAAATCGGGCTCCGCGTCGAGACCCATCGGCGATGCATCCGCGATGCGGCGCCATCCTCCGACCCCACCTGCTCCGACCCAACCTTGTAGGCCTGTAGCCGGCACGTGTCAGAAGGATGCGCGATAAGGATGCAAGGGCCTTGGACACCCATGTCGAAGCTTCTCGATCGGGGCGCGGCCGACAAAAAACGCCAAAGATGGACCGAGGAGGCAAGGATGCAAGGGCATCCTTGGGAAATTTGCCCATCCTTCCTGGAGAAACCAAGGGTACCGATACCGCGAATTCTCGGACCTCTCCTGCGGCGCGTTCTGACCAGGACTTCGAGGCGAACCCTGTGGTGGCGAGGACGGAGGCCCAGGAGGCCCAAAACAAGGGCCTAAATGATGAAAAGCGTAGGGGCAGGAGTGCCGTTTCCTCCTCTGCCTTACGATGCGGTTGGACTGTAGACCCACCCGCCCCCCACGCGCAAGGCGGGCTTCGTCGTCCGACGCCCGCTGGTCCGCCAGGGCTGGCGGGCACTCCACGCGCAGCACCGGCCGTGCGATCTCCCGCAGCGGCGCCGGGGCCTCCGCCGCGCGCGCGCGCGCGGGAGAGAGCGCGGGCCGGAGGCCCCGGGCCCCCCAAAAGCCCCCGAAAGGCCCCCGAGAGGCCACCCAAAGTCGCGCGCTGGAAAAACTGGGCTTAATGTGGTGTGCCTGTTTTCCACCACCACCACCATAAGTTGGAGGGGAAGGGTGCCCTCCTCCTCCTCCTCTTCGTCCTCCTCCTCTTCGTCCTCCTCCTCGTCCTCCTTCTTCCCCCCTCCAACTTATGGTGGTGGTGGTGGAAAACGCCCCCATCATAATGGGACCTGGTTTAGCGATTTGTACTGGGGGACGCCCCCCTCGCCAGTTCCACTGACCGGACCGGAACTGCCGTCAGCCGAAAAAGCACCAGCTACGGCAAACCTGGTTTAGTGATTCTGGCCAATTTGGGGGCTCCAGGGCTCCACTACTAACCGGATCCCCTTACCTGGGGTCCTGGCTATGCCCGAAAAAGGCCCCCGTGACGCCCCAGAAGCTCCCAGAAATACCGCCAAGAGGCTCAAAAAGAGGCTCCTTAAGAGGCCCCCAAACGGCCTCCAAGAGGCCACGGACACGCAGGCAACCGCCTGCGATGGCACCATACGGGCCGGCGGTTTGAGCGAAGCAATTAAATTCGCCGGCCCAACGTGCTAAGGGCGTGCTAAGATCTCCAGCAACTGGTTAACAATGTTTCTAAATCGCGCGCGCGCGGCGCCGCCCCTGGGGATCCCCGGATGAACAATACCCCCGCAAGTCCCGGCAAAGTCCAAGGGAGATCCCAGGCAGGTCCCGGGCAGATCCTGGCCAGGTCCCAGCAGGCTCCCAAGAGCGCTCCAGGAGCGCTTCAAGTGGCCTCCAAGAGAGCTCAACATGGTCCGAGACGGTCCAAGAGCGATCCAAGACGTCAGAGATTGCCTCCAGATAGCCCAAAGCGCCTTCAAGACGCCCCAAGAGGCCTCCAAGAGACCTCCCAAGAGGGCCCACAAAGGCAGAAATTAGCTTCAATTTCTGACGGTTTTTGGCGTTCTCGCCTTTTCGGCTTACTGGCGCTCTAAGACGGCCCAAGAGGCTTCCAAGACCGCCCCAAGACGGCCCACGAAAGAGCACCAAGACGGCCCAATATGGCCCCAAGATAACCCAAGAGGCGCCCAAGACGGCCCAAGAGAGCCCCAAAGCGGCCCCAAGAGCGGCCCCTGCAGCCACAAGAGGCCCCCAGGAGGCCCCGAGAGGCCCACAAGAGGCTCCAAAGGGCCCCCAAGAGGCACCCCAAGAAGAGGCCCCAAGAGGCACCAAGACGGCCCCCCAAGAGGCCTCAAAACCGCCTCCCAAAGGCCCCTGAAATGCCAACCACGAGAGCCCAACCAACATCCGTGAGGCCTCTGACCCGCCACCCACCGCTCCGAAAAATGGCAGCCGCCCAACCGCACCGCGCATTGACAACAACACCCCGACAAACGACAGCGGCGAGACAATATGGGCCGGCGGAATGAGCGAAGCGATATAATAACATTGCAAGCGATCCGCCGCCCCACCAGGTACGGCGTGTGAGATCCCCCCGCACGGTCTGCACGACTCTTTTCCCTCGTTCTTCTTACCCAGGCACTCCTCATGTCGAATTCCTTTCCTCAGAGCTCTTGCTACCCCTCCTGGGGTCCTCCACGCGGGCTGCGCATTTCGCTGGTTCGACGCTTCCGGCTGCTCACGCGCTGCTCTCTGGCCGCCATTTTCGTCCCAAAACGGTCCTCCTTTGACGCATGGGGTTTCCCGGCGCCGCCCGGGCCTGTCCAAGATGTCTCTGGGAGCCTCTCGGCCAATTTCGGGAGCCTCTCACAGCCCTCTGGGGCTTATCTTGACTGTCCCAAGGGCCACGTTGGACCGTTCGAGAGACCTCTACACCTCTCTTCGAGTCACATAGACCACAAACACCCAACAAGCAAAATACCGGGTAAAACACATAGGATTTTGACGATTCTCGGACTGTCGGGCTTCTCCTTGCGCCTCTCTGGGAGCCCATCTTCGACTCTGCGGATGCTCTCGGCCACCGTGTCCGGACGGCCTCTCGGAGCCCTCCTCTGCCGTCTGGGCGCCGTCTTGGCGCTTTCTTGAGCCCTCTTGGGCGCGCGCAGGGGGTCCTTGGAGGGCGTTCTGAGGCCCCCAAACCGAATGGTGATGTTTTTTTGGGTATGTCCGTATCCTTCTTTGGTTGCGTGCGCCGTCTTCGCCCTCTTCTTCATAATCTCCCTACCTTCGGGTGCCCTGTTGGACCGTTTTCGGGGCCTCTTGGGCCCCTCCGGGGAGCCCTGCCTCGGGACCTCTTCCGCGTCTTTTTGGGACCCTCTCGGGCCGTCCTGGACCCCCCCCAACAAACTCCGCGTTCCAGAATTGGTGGGGCGGCGGTGCCTGCCCCCTCAGGGGCGTTCAATTAAACAACATCACAATACATTCGAAATCACACACACACACACACACTCCGTAAACCGTCCGAAGAGGACAGGAGGGGGAGGACGAGGAGAAAGACAAGGAGGAGGAGAAGGACGAGGGGGAGGAGGGGGAGGAGGGGAAGAAGGATGCACATAGCATACGCACGAGATCACTGTATGACGCCACGGCCGACGCTGGGCCCGCCATTCAGACGTTGCTTTGCGCGAAGGTTTTGACCAAGAACTCGCGGTACACCGTCGCGAGTTCGGTGCCTCCTGCGCCGTCGTCGCCAGTCGCAGAGGGGCCCTATCACCACGGCGGACCCCCGCCGCGACCTCTGCGGGACGCATAACAGCAGGTCGTACAAATACGATGTGCCTCTGTTGGAGGCGCACGTCCGACCCGAGCATACCAGTACAATAGTTTGAAGGAGCTTTTGTCGGGGAGGCACAAAAGTGGAGTTGGGGCAGAAAAGGTGGGGATGGAAGAAAAATCACTCTGAAGGACACGCGTTCAACGGGAGCATCCAACTGACTGCTTTTTACATGTTCAGTCTCTGGCGAAGTTTGCGGAATCCGGCGAATCTGGCGACGAATTCCAAACCAGCGCCCTCACGCTTCGAGAGTGGTGGCTCTTATGCTAGTTGCACCCTATGTATAAGTATCGCAAGTAACATAGCTACTTACATGAGCTACTTATGGGTACTTACTAAGATACTTATAAGTAACTTAAGTTGATGTTCTTAAGTTACTTAAGCTAACACTATAAGATACTTATGAGTTACTTAGGGAAATGAAGCGATCGCGATCGCTTGGGAGGAGGAGGAGGAGGAGGAGAGCGATGTCGATCGCTCTGAGGGGGGGGAGGGGGGGAGGAGAGCGATGAGCGCGGCGGGGCGCGCGGCCTCCTCACCGCGCGCGGCCGCGTCCTCAGTGTACGCGCGGCCTCCTCACCGCGCAGGGGGCTCACCCTCAGGGGCCGCCTCGCCGCCCTGCCCGTCGCGGAAGGCGGTCAAGCAGATCGCCTCCGCCTCGCTCAACGCCTGCAGCTCGGCCTGCTGTTGGAGCCGCCTGAGGACGCTGGAGTCGTTCCACCCATCCCCGCCCAGGGACACGAGCAGCTCCACCAGCTCATCCTCGGTGGGAGGGCGCACGGTGGCGCTTTCGAACTCCCGCGAACGCTGGACCTCCATTGCCTGCTCCCTCTCGGCCGACGGCTGCAACCTCGAGGCGCGGCCGCTTGGGTGGCGGCGGCGGCGCCGCGTCCTTGGAGGTGGCCGCAACGAAAGCGGCGGGCGACGGTATCTTGAAGAACTTCGCGTTGGCCATATTCGGCCACGGGCCGCCTCGCGGCAGCGGGACACTGGGCGGCTTCGCGCCGACCAGCCCAGGTGGCAGCGGTTCCGAGGGGAGATCGTCCATGACGCGCCCCCTCCTGCGCGCGCGCGCCGTCGCTTGGCCGCGAGCGCCCCGTGCGTCACTCGCGAGGCGAGCCGAAACGGCTGAGCAATCGCCGTCATCGCGAGCCCATCGTCGCCAACGCCCGCCCGAGCGATCGCCATCGCTCCACCCATATTCCCACCCGCGCCCGAGCGATCGACATCGCTCTCCTCCTCCTCATCATCGTCATCCTCCTCTTCCTCCTTCTCCTGCCTCCTCCCCCTTCCAAGCGATCGACATCGCTTCGCCTCCCCCAGCGATCGGCATCGCTCTCTTGCTCCTCATCCTCCTCCTCCCCTCCTCCTCGCGGCGATCGAGATCGCGAGCCCCCCTGGCTGCCTATGCAAATCCCGCGGCCCCACTGGCTGCCCATGCACATCGCGATCGGCATCGCTACTCCTCCTCCTCCCTCCGCAGCCCCCTGGCTGCCCATGCAGATCCTGCTCCTCCTCATCCTCCTGCTCCTGCTCCTCCTGCTCCTCCTGCTCCTCCTGCTCCTCCTCCTCCTCCTCCTCCTCCTCCTCCTCCAAGCGATCGCCATCGCTACCTCCCCCAAGCGATCGACATCGATATCCCCCCCCAAGCTTCTTGTTGGCGCGCGCAGCCTCGCGCCGCCTCACTGCGGGGGCGCAGGCCGCGGCGGCGGGGGCGGCTCAGTCAGGGCGTCCGTGGACGACCCTGGGCGCCCGTCGCCGCCCGTGAGCCCCTCCTCACGGGGGGGCCACGGCGGCGGAGGCGGCTTCGTCAGGGCGTCGGCCATGACCACCGCCGACGCCATGGCCGCCTCCGCCTCGGGGGCGTCGCACAGCCTCTGCAGGCGGATGATCGTCATCGCGTCCTGCTTGAGCTGCGCCAGCGCCGCCGCATGCACCGCGGCGCGGCGGCGCGCGACGCCCAGCAGCTCGGCGGCCCGATCCAGCTCGACGTCGCGCATGTCGATGTGGAGGGCCAAGTGCCGCGCCACCTGGGGGGGTCGTCGTCGTCGTCGTCGTCGCCGCCGCCGCCGTCGTCGTCGCCGCCACCGTCGTCGTCGTCGTCGTCGTCGTCGTCGTCGTCGTCGTCGTCGTCTCGCCGTCGTCTCGTCGTCGTCGTCGTCGTCTTATCCGCCTCCTCCTTCTCCGCCCGCAGCTGGGCGTTCGCCGCGCGCAGCTGCTCGACCTCCCCGCGCAGCTGCTCCACCTCCCCGAGCAGCCGCTCGGGCAAGCTCGCCTCATTCGCCGCCGTCTTCGTCGCCGTCGTCGCATCGTCGTCGTCGTCTCGTCGTCGTGCGCGGCCGCCTTCGGCCAGCTCGAGGCGCGCTTGCGCGCGGCCGCCAGGGGCAGCATCGCGCCTGCCCCGCGCGAGCCCAAGGGGCAGCAGCGCACCAAAGCTGAACGGTTGCGCGCTGCGCGCAGTGATCCTATGTTCCTCCTCCCACCCCCCGCCCATCTTCCAGCGATCGATATCGCTATCCCCCCTCCTCCGCCACCTCCTCCTCCTCCTCTTCCTCCTTCAAGCGATCGGCGTCGCTTCACCTCGCCCAGCGATCGGCATCGCTCGATTTTCTTTTCCGTCCCCCCCTCCTTCCAGCGATCGGCATCGCTTTCTCCCTCCCCCTCCTCCTCCTCCTCCTCATCCTCATCCTCCTCCTCTCATCTCCTCACCCAAGCGATCGACATCGCTTCACCTCGCCCAGCGATCGACATCGCTCCCCACACACACACACACACCGCGGCGCGGCGCATGTTTCCATCTGTTTCTCAGCGCGCGCGCGCGATGACATAGTCACCGTTGCTCTTCACGCGCCACGCCCAGACAGCGCCATCCAGGTCAGCGTCGGACATCTTGATGACGAGGAGCTCGTTCACCACGCTGCCAGTGCTGAGGCCGCACGCGCCCGTTGAGATCTCGATCCCGCGGGCGACGATGTGCAGTTCGCCAGAAATCTCCGCGCACGCGTCGATGATAAACACCTCGCCGCCGCGCGAGCGAACCACCTGGCCCACGTTGTAGGCGTTCCCTTCCCAGCGCAGCCCCCTGGCCACGGAGACGTCGGCGGCCCCGACTACGGAGCGCAACCCGTCAGATTCGGCACGCGCTCCCACCAGCGAGTTGCCCGTCGGCCCCATCTTCTCGAGTTGCCGCACTTGCTGCAATACGCAGCCCGCGAGCGTCGTGGCCTCCATGCGCGCGGTGTTCTCCACTGGTTCGGCCACCGCCTTTGCCACCTTATTGTGGCGCTCCGTCACGAAGCAGTCGAGCTCTTTCGGCTCCTGCTCCGCGTTGTGAAACACGTAGTGGTGTTTGGGCTTCACGTATTTGGTGCCGTACGCCTGCTTGTGCAAGTTGAGATGGACTTCAGCCGCTGCAATGAAGTCACTGCGAGGGGGGGCACGCCCGCGCTTGACCTTCAGGAACGCGTCCGCCAGCAGGCCGCACGCCCGAAGGGACGATATTTCGCGCTCGAGCGACCCGATGCGGACGGCGCGCTCCTCGGCGAACGCCAAAAGGACGAAGAAGGTCGAGGTCAGCTCGCTGGCGCCTGCTTCGAATGATTTCTTGCACGCGGTCTCGTGCCCAGGCGTGAACATATGTTTTGCCGTTCTGCCGTGCGACCTCGGGAACTGCCAGCGCCGCGTGAACGCGTGAAGCTCGGGCCATCCGATGCCAGCTTTTCTCTGGCACGCCTTCACAAACGCGAACACCTCCCAGCCAACGGTGCCATTGCTCCATAGGTTGTGCATGCTGTCATACGTCATGGCGGACGGCTTCATTATCGCCCGCAATTCCTTATCCTCCAGCAAGCCATTGGGATGGTAGTTGAAGCCGCTGGCCCTGTCGAGCTTCTGGAAGTTGCCCTTCGCCATGTGGCCAGGCTGTCCCGCGGTCGCCGCCGCTGCGGCGAGGTCGTCCCACAGTTTCCACGCGTCGGCGTCTGAATGACGATCGAAGCGCGCGTGCTCGTGACAACAGGTGTCGACGAAGTAGCCGCCGTCGCCGTCGACGGAACCGCCCTTCAAGATCATGTTCTTGCATCGCAAGCAAGGCCTCCAGCCGTTGGCACCCCGCAAACGCAGAATGCCTTTGAACGCATCCATGTCTGCGAGAAGATTGGAGAGGCGCGCCCGCACCAGCATCGGAGCGCCGTTGGCCAGCTCCACGTGCGCGCCAGCTCCCGCGAGCCTGGAGGATCCGAAGAACATCTCCCTGATGAGGAGTCGAGTGGCACAGGAGATGCCGCCGTCCACGCGATTGCTCGCTTTCGTTCGCAGACACCCCAGCGGTAGCCACAGCTCTTCCCTCCATAGCATGTCAGCCCCGAACTCCAGGAACGTGAAGAAGATCATCCAGAACTTCCGATCGTGCCTCAGGGCCAGCGCGTCGCCTGGTGTCACTTCGTCCATGTACAGCACCAGCGAGAGCGGCGCGCCGCGGACGCGGTTCGCGACCACCGCGAGAAGCTCACTGTACACGGGGCTGGCCTTGCAAACATACCGCAGGAGCTTGTCGATTCTGGCGAGCTTCCAAGCGAAGGGCGGCTCGTTATCTTGCATGGGCAATTCGATTGTCGTCCCGACGTCGTCGAATACGCCCTCAATGGTGGATTGGACCGCGTAAGCCGTCAGCTCTTGCGCATGGCCAGGCTTCGCGAGCTTCTTGGCGATGCGAACGAGGGCCTTGCCAGATACGCCATGCGTAGCGATGGCATCGGATAGCCGACGCCGCTTGGCCGCCTGAGGTCGCGGACATCGGATACCCGACTCCGCTTCGGGGCCATCGCGCCGCCGCTTGGGCATCGCGCCGCCGCTTGGCCACGAGCGACGCGCGCCACTCGCGAGTCGAGCCGAAACGGCTGAGCAACTAGCCCCCATCGCGAGCCCATCCTCGCCAACGCCCGCCCGAGCGATCGCCCTCGCTTCACCCCGGCGATCCCCATCGCTCCCCTCTCCCTAAGCGATCGCCATCGCTTCGCCCCAGCGATCCCCATCGCTCCCCTCTCCCTAAGCGATCGTCATCGCTTCGCCCCAGCGATCCCCATCGCTCCCCTCTCCACAAGCGATCGCCATCGCTTCACCCCAGCGATCCCCATCGCTTTTTTTACACACATGTGCGCCACCCACCAGCTGCGGGGCGGGGCGCGAAAGCGGGGCGGCGAGCGGCGTCAAAGCCTGCTGCTACCGCACGGCCGCGCGCTGGCCCCAGCGCTGCAGCTGATGGCGGCGGGCCCTCACGGGGACTTCGCAGTCACAAGGTACGCCTTGGCCATCGACATCACCAGAGTGCTCTGCGCCGCCGCCTGCGCCGACATGTCGCTGACATCCTGGGCGGACCAAGTGAACTCCGAAGGTGCGACCTTGCCACTGCTGACTTCATGGGCGACCTTCTTCATCTTGGTCAGCGTGTCCATGAGCTTTTTCGCGTGAACCAGCGTAGCCTCGGGGATCTTCCCGACCCCGTCGCACTTGAGCGCCGACTCGAGCTTGTACATGGGCGCCACAATCCTGCTCAGGGTACGCGTGGCCAGGAGCTTCTGCTGCTGCGCCCCCTTGTCTTTCTTACTCTGCTCTTTCCTCTCCTGCTTCTCGCGCGCCGCGCGCTCCTTGGCGGTCTCGCCGACGCGCGGGTGCGCAGGCGACGAGCTCCCCGATTCGATGTCGCTGCCGCTCTGCGAGGAGCTGGTCGGTGGCTTCTGCTTCTTCATCTTCTTTGTCGAAGATTCGGCTGCCCCTTCGTTCGCCCGCTTCTTGCCCTTGGTCTTGCCATCGACCTTGGCATTGCTCTTATCCTTATCATGTTTATTGCCCTTGCTCTTGTCCTTACCATCGGCCTTGTCGTCGGTTTTGTCCTTGTCTTTTTTCGTGGCCTTATGATTGCCCTTATCTTTATCAGGGCCATTGCTCTTGGACTTGTCATTGTTCGCCCTCTTGTCATTAGCATTCTCCTTATATTTATATTTGCCCTTGCTCTTGTCCTTATCCTTGCCCTCACCAGCGTCCTTATCTTTATCGGCGCCCTTGCTCTTGGCCTTGACCTTTTCCTTGTCTTCATCCTTATCCTTAGCCTTGTCTTTGCCATTGCTCTTGGACTTGTCATTGTCCTTATGCTTGTCCTTATCGTTATCGGTGTCCTTTGTCTTGGACTTTCCCTTGTCCTTATCAGCGTCCTTATCTTCATCGGCGGCCTTGCTCTTGGACTTCTCCTTCTCCTTCTCCTTATCCTTGTCCTTAGAGCTCTTGCCCCCCTTGGGCTTTTCCTTGCTCTGCATTTTTCTGTTCTGGGGGGGTGGCGTGCCGTCGTCGCTGCTCTCATCGTTCGATCCGCCAGGAGTCACTGGAGGCGGCTGTCCGCCGTGCGACCCGTCGCCGTCCCCCATGGAGTCCTCGCCCGAGGTCTCGAGGCCAAAACTGTCCGAGTCACCGCTGCCACTCTGCAACTGCTCCGAGCCCTCGGTGCTGTCGGAGTCCCCGGCATCATCGACATCAGCGGTGCTGTCGGGGTCCTCGGCGCTCTCCCCATCGCCCTCCTCGGCGCTGTCGTCGGCGATCTCGGCCCCCGCTTGCGCGGACGCGGGCGTCTTTCTGGTGCAGGGCTCCTTGTCGTCTGAGCCTGAAGCCTCGAGCCCGTCTTCGGCCTCGGCGGCGCGCGATGCCCCATACTCATTCTCACGCCGCGCGATGTTGGCCTCCCACTTCTCGATCTCGTGGATGTCCACCTTGTAGCACAACCCCATCACGGCATGGTTCAACGCGTCAGTGCGCGTCTTCCTGATCCTTCTCCACGGGAAGCCTTGCCTCTTGTACCAGCTCAGCGGGTAGTAGCCGCCTCGCTTGCCCGCCCGCGTCCCTTTCTCGTGGATCGCCTTCAAGGTCGCCTGGGCCATGGCCTTGACGCTTGATTGGCCGCTGCAGGCGCGGATCTTCTTCCAGAACCCGACCCTCTCCTCAATGCTGAAGTCCTTCAGCTTCGCGGCCATCTCCTTCCACTCGGGCGCCCGATTCGCTTGCACCCCCCGCGTGCTGCACAACGCGCGCCTGTAGATCTGGCCCTTCTTCGTCATCCGCACTGGGTACGCCTTCATGACGTCGCACGGCTGGTCGCACCTGTCGCAGAGGAACTCGTTCTCGACGGCGTCGAGCGAGAGCGGTGCTGCGCGCTTGTCAGGCGAGCTGAGCGCCGCGAACGATCCGACTCGAAACTTCGGCGAGGCGCCTGCCGTCGGCTCCTCGCCCATGCCCGCCGACGCCTGGGACTCGGTGTCCGAGGCGCACCTTCGCGGACGAGGCGGCGGCGACGACAACTCTTGCACCGTCGCCTTCATCTTCGACTTCGCCTTCGCCTTCGCCTTGCCCACCTGCAGCGCCCCATCGCCGTCCTTCGGCGAGGGCACACTCTCGCCGAGCCTCAGGGTGGGCACACCACCGCTCGCCTTCGCCCTCGAAGTGGGCTGCGTCCACTTCGCGATGTCGGCGAACTTGGGCGGCGCCTGCTTGGCTGCGGCCACTGCCATTGCCTTCTCATTTGCCGCGGCCTTGGCGTTCACCTTGGCCGTGGCCTTGGGCGGCGGGCCCTTCGGGCCTGCGTACTTCGCCCTGACCTTCTTCGGCTTGCGCCTGCGTCTGGCGGCGGCTGGCCTCCCCATCGGCCCCCGCTCGGCCGCATCCTCGCTTCCCTCAGCATCCACCTCCTCTTCCTTGGACGCCTCCGCCTCCGCGGCTCCGTCCCCCTCGGTCGCCTCCTCGCCTTCATCAGCCGCCACCTCCTCTTTCTCGGGCGCCTCCGCCTCCGCGGCTCCGCCCCCCGCGCCCGTCGCGCCCTCGAGACCGAGATCCACCGCGAGAATGTCCAGCAGCTCGGCGTCCTCGGGGACGCTTGCGCCCGCGGCGCCTGCCAACTGCAACGTCGCCTGGCTGTCCTCGCTCGCCGCCGCCTCATCGGCCGCGCTGGCCAGCGCGCCGCCGCATCCCGCGGCCATCGCTCGCAACGCCCCGCGACCGTTGGCGGTGCGCTCTCACCGATAGTCGAGCGACCTCGGTCGCTGGCTCTTGAGCCGCGCATGTTGCGTAGTGCCGTTATCAGGTAAGCTACGCGCGTCAGCGATCAGCATCGCTCGGGGAGGCAGCGATGAGTATCGCTCGATGTCGATACTTACTCGAATAAGTGGCATAACTATCGTAAGTGGCAACCAATGTTATCCTTTTGTTATCCTTTTGTTATCCTTTGTTATCCTTTGTTATCCTGATCCCTGGGTCAGTTAGGATAACATGTTATCCTATCTGACCCATGTTATCCTATCTGACCCAGTCAGTTAGGATAACAAAAGGATAACACTGGGTCAGTTAGGATAACATGTTATCCCATCTGACCCAGTGTTATCCTTTTGTTATCCTTTTGTTATCCTATCTGACCCAGTGACCAGGATAACAAAGGATAACAAAGGATAACAAAAGGATAACAAAAGGATAACATTGGTTGTAACTTGCGATAGTTACGGTAGTTACCAGGGTAACTACCTCCCCACGCGATCACCATCGATGCCTCTCCTGCTCATTATCCTCATTCTTCCCTCAAGCGATCGGCATCGCTACCTCCCCCAAGCGATCACCATCGCTTCCCCTCCCTCTCATCATCCTCATTCTTCCCCAAGCGATCGACATCGCTACCTCCCCCAAGCGATCGCAATCGCTCCCCCTGTTCCTCATTCTCCCCCAGCGATCGGCATCGCGATCCACCTTCCCCCACCCCACCCCACCCCCGCCACCCCCCACCCCCCAGCGATCGACATCGCTATCCTCCTCATCCTCCCTCTACTTCTCCTCATCCTCCTCCCCCCAGCGATCGGCATTGCTATCCCCCCTCACCCCCAGCGATCGACATCGGTATCCTTCTCCTCCTCCTCCTCCTTCGTCTCCTCCCCCCAGCGATCGACATCGCTATCCCCTCTCCCCCAGCGATCGACATCGCTATCCTCCTCCTCCTTCTTATCCTCCTCCAAGCGATCGACATCGCTACCCCCCACCCCCCACCCAGCGATCGACATCGCTATCATCCTCATTCTCCTGCTCCTTCTCCTCATTTCATATTCATAAGCATGCGGCGGCGCGATCCGCGGCCGCGGCCGCAGGCGGCGAACGCCACAGAGCGCCAGCGAGCCGCGACGAAGATGATGTCGGGCTCCAGGGTCGCCTCCCGCATGTCGCTGAGAAGCGCCAGAGCCCGCTGAGCAGCGCCAAAGCCCGCTGCCACTGTTCAGAGCCCGCTGAGCTGCACCGACGCGCCCATCGTCTCGGCGACCTGCTCCCTCGCCGCCCTCAGGGACGCCTCCTCCTGCTCGAACGCCTGAGACGCCTTGAGGCACGTCTCCTTCGCCACCTTGGCGCAGCGCTCCGCCCGCTTCAGGCAGTCCATGAGCGCATCGGCCCGCGCCTTGCTGAGCCTGAACTCGGTCTCGGGGGGCACGTCGGGCAGCGAGACGTCTCCTGTCATGGGCGCCATGATCAGGTTCATCGCCGCGGGCGCCGCGGACGGCGCAGCCTTCCCCGTCAGGCCTGCAGTCGATTGCACCCGCAACTGCATATGCTGCTGTAGCTGCTGCTGCTGCTGCTGTATATGCTGCTGCTGCTGCCGCATCTGCTGCTGCTGCTGCTGCAGCTGCTCCGCCGTCTGCTGCAGCTTGTGCGCCGCCGCAGTCGCCAGGCTGGCCGCCGCCGCGGGGGCGCGGTCGTCTCCGCGGCCGCGGGGCGGCGTGCGCGGCGCGGGGCGGCCGCGGTGGCTGCGGTGGCTGCGGCTGCGGCTGCGCCTGCGCGCAGGCGATCGCGCGCGGCGATCGCGCCCGCGACTGCTGGCGGCCCCTGCGCTGGCGGCGGCCGCGGCGGCGGCCCCTGCGCTTGCGGCGGGCGCCGTCTTGTAGGGGTTGGCCGCGGTTGCCGCCGCCTTCTCGGCCTGGTGCTTCTGCCACGCCGCCACCTCGCTGTCGCTGAGGCGCTCCGCGTTGGCGTCGTCCAGGAGGCGGTTGATCTCCTCTAAGTTGGGCCCGCTCGCCGTCTTGAGAAACTTGTGGCTCTCCGCCGTCGACGTCGCCAAGTGGTTGAAGAGCCACTCCAAGCACTCCGCGTGGCTCTCCTTGTAGCACTTGGCCTTGCAGTTGCTGACGGGGCAGCCGACCGTGCACCACTCCTCCTCTGTCTTGACGGGGCAGGCTGCCGCGACGTCGGACGACATGGTCGGTGCTGGCGACGGAGCTGGCGTCGGTGCTGACGACGGCGCTCGTGTCGGCGCTGGCGTCGGCGCGGGCGGGCGCCGATGGAGACACGCCCCGCTGGGCGCAGGCGATCCGCTCCGATGGGCGCGCTACGCGTGGAGCCGACAATGGCCATGCAATGCGTGCAATGATGCGTGCACTGTGAGCACACGGCCAGCGATCGGAATCGCTCCCCCGCCCAATTTTGTCGTCGTCGGTCGTCGCCTTTGTCAGTCGTCGCCACAAGTCGTCACATCCCCTCAGCCAGCGATCGTAATAGCCATCCCCATCCTCACATCCCCATCCACACATCGTAATCGTTAGTCGTCGGTCCTCATCCTCACATCCCTTCAGCGACACCTCCCATCCCCTCAGCGATCGTAATCGCTATTGCACACACAAGCGATCGTAATCGCTATTGCACACACAAGCGGTCGTAATCGCGATTACAAACAATCTCTGCGCGTACACAAGAGATCGTTTTGCCACAGCGCCTGGAGCAGCAAGCGCATGCAGATCGCTTATGCGCGCCCAAGGCGCGAAGAGGCGCCGCACCCCCAGCGCTCCGCGCCTGCAGCGCAGGCGCCAGCGGCGCCGCGCCAGGGCGCCGCGCGCCTCACGTCAGCCGCGACGGCGGCGGGACGGCGGCGGGGGCGCCTCTGCGCCACGGCGGCAGCGGCGCTGTCGATGGCCTCGGCGCTGCCCCTGGCGTCGGCGCCGTTGCCAGCGGGCGCGCGGGCGACGCAATGCGCGGGCGCACCGCGCGCGGCGCCGCGGCGGGCGGGGGCGGCCCCGCGGGGGGAGGAGCCAGGGAATCGCCCTTGCCGCCGCCCTTGCCGCCGCCCTTGACGCCGCTGCGGGGGTCGGGGCGCGACCCAGCGGGGACCTTGCCTGGCGCGCCGCCGCCGTGCTTCTTCGCGAAGTACCCCCTGTTCCCCCCCCCGCGGTTGGCCCACTGCTTGGTGTTAGCGCGGCGCCGCTGGCCGCGCCACGTCTCGGGCCCCCCCTCGGCTGGACCCGCAGGGCCGCGCTGCCACCGCTGCAAGCCGGGGGCCTTCGCCGCCGCAGCCTCGCCGCGCAGGTCGGCGACCTGCTCCTCGGTGTAGCCCGCCCCCTGGCCAGCCGCGCGCTCCTCGTAGACCCTCGCCCACGCCGCCTCGGCCACGGCCTCAGGGGGGGGGGGGCGGCACCCGAGGCGGGTGGGGCGGCACCCGAGGCCATTGCGACCCCTTGGCGCGCGGGTCGAGGGCGCGCGGGCTGCGGCTCCGCGAGCGCTCCGCGGCCGTCGGCGCGGGCGGCGCGGGGGCCGCCGCTGGCGGCGCGGCCGCTGACTCCTCGGCCGCCGCAGCCGCTGCCGCCTGACGCACGGCCGCCAAATCGCGGCGCGAGACGCACGGCCGCGGCGCGCTGAGCGACAGCGACGAGCGGCCCGACTGGCCGCCCGACGAGCGGCTGTCGCGAGGATCGCGCGCCTGCGGCGAGGACACGACCTCGACGAGGGGCACCTCCTCGCGAGGCACCGCCTCCTCCTCCTCCTCCTCCGCCGCCTGCTCCTCCGCCGCCGCCGCCGCCGCGGGTTCCTCGACCTCCGCGCCCTCCTCGCCTGGCGACGCCGCAATCTCCAGGAGCACGTCTGACGCATCGTGCGTCTCGGCCTCCGCACCCGCCTCGGACGCCTCCTCCTGCTCCTTCTCGGCGGCCTCTGTTAAAGGAGACTCCTGCTCCTCCGCGGCCTCGGGCGGCGCCTCCTCCCCGTGCTCCTCCGCGGCCTCGGGCGGCGCCTCCTCATGAGCAGCCAACGCCGCGTTTGCGAAGACGTCCGCGGCCTCGTTCGCGAAGGCGAAGAACTCCTCGGCGGCATCGCGACGGCCGCGGCTGTGGGGCGGCGCCATGGCGGCGCTGGTGCAGGCGCAGGTGTAGGCGCTGGGCCTGGTGTAGGCGCTGGCGCGCCACCTGCTGGGCCCCAAATGGCTAGTGTGATGCATGCAATGATGTGCGCAATGTGCGCACATGCCCAGCGATCGCCATCGCTCCTCCGCCTCTTGCTCTTCCACCTCATCCACCTCCCCTCCCATCACCACGTCCACTCTAGCGATCGCCATCGCTGCAATCTCCATCACCATCTCCACGACAGCTGCAATTCCACTCGCTGAAATCCCCAAGCGATCGCCATCGCTGCAATCTGCACTCGCTGCAAACTAATCTACAATCCCTGCAACCACAATCGATCATCATCGCTGCCCTGCCCAACCGACCTCAAGCGATCCCCATCGCTGTCCTGCAACTCCATCCCTGCACCCCCCCGAACAACCATCCCTACACCAAGCGATCATCATCGCTGCCCCTCCTCCACCACTCCCTATTCATAGCCATAATCGGCTATCTAGTCGTGTGCGAGCACACGCATGCAGGCTGCATCGTCGCAGCACCCCTGCCGATCAAGTGTGGATGCCGAGCTTCTTCTCCTGTTTGCGCGCCCACTTCTTAGCCGCAGCGATCGCCTTGTCGCTGCTGCCGCCGTGGTCGCTGAACTTGATGGCCGTCGACTGGCCTGGACCTTTCGTACCCGTGCGGCACATGACCTGGTTGCGGGACCATTCCACCGCACATGCGGGTTTCGGTGGTTTCTTGACCCCCTTCGCGCCCACGTGCTCGGCCTCAGTCTTCTTCTTCTTCTTGTTCTTCCTCTTCGCATTGGCCTTGGCTTTGGGGGGCGCGGGGTGGCCGTCGCCAGCGGCCTTGCGCTTCTTCTTCATCGGCGGCGGCGGCTCCGCCTCCTCCACGCCGTCGGCGCTCTTGTTATCGGAGTCGCCCCCGTCGCTGCCCTCCGACTCGTCTTCGCTCGGCGGCGTCTTGGCCACATCTGGCAGGCGTTGTTTGCCGCCGAGCTTCGCGAAGATCTTGTCCCTGGCCTCCTCCACGCTGTGCGTCGTCGGCGGCGGCGCCGACTCCGTGTCGCCGATCGGAATCGCGCCGTCCGTGGCGGGCGCAATGGGCTGCGGAGTGCAACGCCTGCATGGCACGCCGTCTCGCGCACCTTGGCGGCCGCCACCCTGCATCGCCATCGCCCTTTCCGCGAGCTGCAACGCCATGTCGACGGACGACCGATTGCCATCGGACGTGGCCTTGAGGCGAGCCTTGGACTCTCGCATCGGGACCGCGTCGCACAGCACCATCAACATGGTGCGGTCCAGCGGGCACTCGTTTGCTGGGGCCTCCCCTCCGCCACCATACGCGCGCGAGTACCACTCGGGGTGCACCTTCGGCATGTCAGTCGGGTCCGCAGGGAGCTCGCTGACGAAGGACGGCTCGGTCGCGGCAAGCTGCTTACACAACTTCCACGGCAGGAGCTTCTTGGCGTATGTGTTCGCCCGCTTGAAATAGCCCCACTGTGCCATCGGACACATGCGCATCGTCCAATCGAAGCCGTCCACGAGGAGGGCGACGCACGCCGCCAGTTGAACCGTCGGCTCATGCAGCGTGCGCCACCCGAGGGATTTGCAAGCCTGCAGGACGACCGCAACCCGACCCATGAAGTCGTTGCGCTCGTCCAGGATCTTGTCCCACTGCCTCTTCGTGAGGTAGGCGAGGATGGACGAGAAGTCCTGCATCGGCGTCCTGCCCGACCCCGCCAGCTCCGCGCTTGCGGCCGCGTTAGCGGCCAACATTTGCGCTGAGGCCGTCGCCAACGTCGTGACGCGGCCGAGCAGCGTGGCAAGCGCCCTCTTGCCGAAAGGCATCTGGCCGATCTCCAGGACCAGCATGGCCGAATCCTCGGCGGAGATGAAGGCCCACGGCGCCATGATGGCCATCGCCATGGCGCTCTGCGCCTCCGCGATCTCCTTGTACGCGTCGGACTTCTTCCCGATCTGGGCGAGGACCGACTTGGCGGCCTTCAGCTGCTTCACCAGGTCGGCCGCCATGGCGCCCGCGGGCGTCACTCGCGTCGCGCACGCGGGCGTCACCCGCGACTACAAAGCCGACAACGGCTATGCACAGCGATCGTTCAAAACGATTGCCGCCTACTTAAGTTAGCGATCGGTATCGCTTCTCTGCTTCTCCCTCCTCCTCCCCGCCCTCCCCCAAGCGATCGCTGTCGCTTCTCCTTCTCCTCCTACTCCTCCTCCAAGCGATCGCCATCGCAACCTCCCCCCATCCCCCTCCTCCTCACACAAGCGATCGCCATCGCTACATCCCCCGTCCCTCCCCCTCCTCCTATGATCCCTCCTCCACCTCCTCCTCCTCCTCTCTTGTTTTTGCAACCCGTAGGGTTCGGTCCGTGCACGTCCTACTCCCCCCTCCCCCCCTCCCCCAAGCGGTCGCCATCGCTGTTCCCCCCGTCGCCCCTCCTCCTCCTTCTGGGGGAGGTGAAGCGACGGCGATGACGATGAGGAGAAGGAAAAAAGATGAGGAGAAGGAAAGCGATGTCGATCGCTGAAAGGAAGGTGGATGATGATAAAGGAGATCACTGAGCGCCGCGCGCAGCCGCTCTGCCTCGTGGAGGCGCGCGGGGCTCGCGCGCGCGGGGCGCGGAGGCGCGATGTGGGGTGCTCCGCGCGAGCTCGCGCAGGGGGCTCGCGCTTTGGCGCTCAGGCGCCAGCGCGACAACCTGCTGCAGCAGCTCGCGGAGGCGGATACCCCCTCCTCCCAGCGATCGCCATCGCTCTCCCCCGAATCCTCCTCCTCCGCTTCCTCCCCTTCCTCCTCCTCCTCCACCTCATCCTTCCCCCTCCTCCCCCTCCTCGCCCCTCCCCCCACCCCCTCCTCCCTTCACTCCACCGCCCCTCTCCCCCTCCCCCCGCCTCTGCAGACTGTCAACGCGGAGCAGACAGAGCGCGCCGCGCAGCTCTCGCTGTGGCTGGAGGAGGCGGGAAACGATGACGACGAGACGACGACGACGGCGGCGGCGACGACGACGACGAATGAGGCGGAGCGCGAGCTAGCGATCGCGATCGGCGAGAGGGACGCGGCGCTGCGGCGGGAGGCGGAGCTGAATGCGGAGAACGCGCAGCTGAGGAAGGAGGCGCAGGGGGCGCAGCTGCTGCGGAGGGAGGAGCAGGCGCGCCTTCAGGCGGAAAATGCGCAGCTGAGGGCGGAGAAGGCGGAAAAAAAAGAAGAAGAAGAAGAAGAAGAAGGAGAAAAAGGAGAAGAAGGCGAAGGGGGCGGCGGCGAAGGCGAAGGCGGCGGCGAAGGCGGCGAAGGCCAAGGCGGCGCGCGCCGCGGCGAAAGCGCCAGCGGCGGCGAAGGCGCCGCCAGCGCCGCCAGCGGCGCCAGCGGCGGCGAAGGCGCAAATGCCGCCGCCGTCGACTTCGCCTCCGCGGCGAGGCCGCGCGCCCGCAAGCGCGGAGCGCGCCGCGCGCCCGCAAGCGCGAAAACAAAAGACCAGCGATCGTAATCGCTATCCCCTCGTCCTCTTCCCCCCACCCCGCCCTCCCCCAAGCGATCACCATCGCTTCTCTTCCTCCTTCCCGTCCTCATCCTCCTCCTTCCAAGCGATCGACATCGCTTCACCTCCCCCAGCGATCGCCATCGCTTCTCCTCCTCCTCCTCCTCCTCCTCCTCCTCCTCCTCCTCCTCCTCCTCCTCCCCCAAGCGATCGCCATCGCTACCTTCCTCATCCCCCTCCTCCTCACCCAAGCGATCGCCATCGCTTCTCCTCCTCCTCCCCATCCAAGCGATCGACATCGCTACCTTCCCCATCCCCCTCCTCCCCACCCAAGCGATCGCCATCGCTACCGCGGCGAGCACCCACCAGGCGGCGCCGCGACGAGCTCCAGGTCGATGGGCAAATCCCAAATCCTGAAAAACCTCTTCAAATCCAGGTAACCTCCCCAAATCCAGAAAACCTCACCAAATCCAAAAAAAGATTCCCCCAAATCCGAAAATCGTTCCTGAAAACTACATCCACCTCCTCCTCCTCATCCCTCCTCCCCCTCCTCCTCCTCCTCCTCGTCCTCATCCTCGCCCTCCTTCTCGTCCTCTTCTGCGTGGGGGCCGCGGGCCGCGACGTCCCTGCGGCGCGGCGGGCGGGCGCGCGGCGGGAGGGGAAGAGAAGCGAAGGAGGGATGGAAGGAAGTTATAAGTTACTTATAAGTAACATATATGTTACTTATAAATATTGCATCTCAGCACGGGTAAGTAACTTAGCGGTAGTTATAAGTATCTTCCAGCGTCATTAATAATCAGCGAAATACTTATAACTAACCTAAGTATAGTTATGCGACAAGACAAATACTTAAGGGCACATAGAAATAGTTAGAAATACTTAGGTACTTATCCCTTGCTATAAGTATCTTCTACCTAGCTGTACCTATGGTGCAACTAGCATAAGAACCACCATTCTCGAAGTGGTGCTGGCGCCGGTGCCGGTGCCATGCCGGTGCCGGTGCCGGCGCCGGTGGGCGAGAATCGCTCTATAGTGCATTATTATCATCATCATCATCATCATCATCATCATCATCAGCAGCAGCAGCATCATCATGAGCATCAGCATCAGTATCAGCATCAGCATCATCATCATCAGCAGCATCAGCATCATCATCATCATCACCACCACCACCACCATCATCATCATCATCATCATCATCAGCATCATCATCATCATCATCATCATCGTCATCATCATCATCGTCAGCAGCAGTGTCATCATCATCATCATCATCATCATCATCATCATCATCATCATCACCATCACCATCACCGTCACCATCATCATCATCATCAGCAGCAGCATCAGCCTCAGCCTCAGCCTCAGCATCAGCATTATCACCATCACCATCACCATCACCATCATCATCGTCATCATCATCACCGTCATCAGCATCATCATCATCAGCATCATCATCATCATCATCATCATCATCAGCATCATCATCATCATCCTCATCCTCATCCTCATCCTCATCCTCATCCTCATCCTCATCCTCCTCCTCATCATAATCATCGTCGTCATCGTCATCATCATCATCGTCATCGTCGTCGTTGTCGTCATCGTCATCGTCATCATCACCTTCTCAGAAGGCTCGGCCCAGAAGCTTCGACCCCTCGCCCGGGGACACTCTTTTGTCCTGTGCCCATGTCTGATTGACCCAGAAACCAAAAACTTCCAACAGATGCTCAAATTCGAGGAAACAGCTCGGTTGACCAATCGGCGACGACGGCGTCGATCGATCGGCGACGATCGATCGATCGATCGGCGACGACGGTGCGGCGATCGGTAGACCGAGCTGCTTCCTCGAGCGATCGATCGATCGATCGATTGGAATTCCAGCGTCGATCGATCGGCGACGACGCCGCGGCGATCGACCCATCGATCGGAATTCCAGCGCCGAATTTATCGGCGACGAAGGCGAGGGCGTGCTGAGGGCCACGCGTCATGGGGGGGGGATTAGTGGGGGGGCAGCGAGGGCTGCCGAAACGGAGCCCTCCAGGGCCCCTGAAGGCGCCCTCTGGGGCCCCAAAGGGAGCTTCCAGGGCCCGAAGAGCGCACCTTGCTTCCACCCCCCCATCCATCGCCCCCACATGAAGCGACGCCCAAACGGCGCGGCGTGCTGAGGGCGCCGGCGAACTGCGGCGGCGGCATCATCGAGGGCCGCACCATGATCGACCTCGGAGGCCCGACCGCCAGCTGCCCCCCCCACCCCCGGCGGATGCGGACATCCTGGCACAGGCGGCCCGGCCCTGAACTGGAGGTGGAGGGGGGGGCACGACTCGAGGAGAGGAGGAGGATCGAGGAGGAGGAGGATCGAGGAGGAGGAGGGTAAGAAGCATCGAGGAGGAGAGGAGGAGGAGGAGGAGGGGAGGAGGAGAATCGAGGAGGAGAGGAAGAGGAAAGGATGAGGAGGAGGATCGAGGAGGAAGAGGACGAGGAGGAGGAGGAGGATCGAGGAGGAAGAGGAGGAGGAAGAGGATTAGGAGGAGGATCGAGGAGGACGACGACGAGGATCGATGAGAAGGAGGAAGAGAATAGAGAAGGAGGAAAGGAGGAGGAGGAGGAGGCGTGCTGCCCGAGGGACGGGGGCAGACCTTCGGAGGCGCTCTTCTTGCCATCGCTCGGGGGTCCATGCCCCGTGCATGCTTCGGTCCCGTGCATGCTTCGGTCTCCGTTTCGCACGTCTGGGCGATGCCAAGTATCATTCCCGTCGAAAACAGACAGGAGGGGCACATCGAGAAATCCGCGGCCCCTCAGGAGGGCTATCTCTAGCGAGCGATGCACAGACAGAGGAGCACAACGAGACACGCGCAGGCCGCGGGACTTCCGAGCCTTCTGAGAAGTACTTCTCCTTCTCACTTCCCCCCTCGACGCGCCGCCGAACCTCGGTGGGGGGGGCCTCTGGAGGCATTTCTGTTCGGGCCCAAAGGGACCGTCAACGCTGCTCGGGACGAGAAGCGGCCTCAAGGAATCCCAGGAATGGGTCCGGAAGTCTGGGGCTCCATGTCTCGAAACTTCGACACGCAGTATGTCTGGGAGGGGAGCGGAGGGAGGGAGGGGAGGGGTGGGAGGGGAGCGGTGGGAGGGAGGGAGGGGAGGGGAGGAGAGGGGAGGAGAGGGGAGGGGAGGGGAGGGGAGGAGAGGGAAGGAGAGGGAAGGGGAAGGAGGGGCAGGGAGAGAAGGAGGAAGAGAGGACTCGTCATCCGGAATTTGGGCTTCCCTCTACCTGTTTGGGCCTCCTGGCGCATCGTCACCGCGGCTGGGTTCACCTTGAAATCCTGGTCAGATTTATTGGTGACCTTCACGCTCGCGGAATTCACTCACGTGGAGTTCACGCTTGTAGGTGTTCAACGCCCAGGGAGATCATTGCGCCTCTCACGCTCTGGGCACTCTGCACGGAACTCACGCTTGTGAGTTTCATCTTCGCGGAGCTCCCTATCGCGCATGTGTTGGCTTTGTTGTGCCTGCCTCAAGCGACACCTCCGAGCGCGAGCAGCAAGAGAAACACAAATCATTGCGAGAAACGCAAAGGTGGTTCGGCGTCCCACGCAAGGATCTAGCTGGATTCGCCTCCAGGACTGCGTGCCAACCTAACAACCGTGGATTTCCTTATGAAATTCATGATTGCAGAGTCCCTGCATGCGAAATTCCCCAAACTGAATTCGCGCTCGTGGAGCCTGCGCTCGAAAGGAGTCCGCTCGCCAAATTACTGCTCGTGGTCTTGAGCTTGCCCCCCCGGCCTCCTGATTCGCCCACCTCAGGAATCGGACAATTATGCAGGTCCACCTCATTCCTCCTCCTTCTCACCTCATACTCTGATTGATTTACCCTTTCCTGGGGGTGGGGGAGGAATGAGGTGCATCTGTGTCCTTCCCCTTGTCCAACCCCACGTCGCCTTCCTTTTTGGCTCGTGCGCGTGCCATTCGCATCAAGAGCCAAGTGAAAAGAGCTCGCGATGCAGATCCGAGGCACGTGCACGTAGCAGGATCTCGGAGACCCCCCTTCCCCTACAGCAGCGGAAAATAGTTATGACCCATGTCTGTATTCGAGGTCAAATCAAGTCAAGTGAACGGTGCCTAGACGATACATCGGTTGCAGATCGCATGCGTGAGTGTATGTACAACAGCACGCCGGCGTCGACAAGGCGAGGAGCAAGGCAGAACGACCCGTCGCTGGCTCCGGCTCCATGGGCAGGGATTCTATAACAATCTGCGCAAGCATGCCCGACCCCGCCAAAAGGCCCGCGCGGTGGACGACCCGGGAGAGCAGCGGCAGCCGGAGGCAGAGGAGGGAACGACACTCGGGGACCAGGACGAGCGCAGAGGCTGGGGAGGGAGGAGAGCGAAGGTGCGAAGGTGGTGGGCGCCGAGGGAGGGGAAGGGAGGGGAGGGATCATCTACCATGTTGTCCACGACAAAACGAAATGTCATGTAGCATATGCAGCGCCGGGGGGGGCGGCCCATCCACCCGCTTCCCCGCAACGGGGGGAAATGCGAGGTCCTCACGGAAGGGACCGGGTGGGCGCTGAAAGGAGGACTGGGCTGGCGCTGACGGGCACCACAGGCCTTCCAACAACCAATGGTGGGCAGCACCAGAAGCCTTTCGCCATCAGTCGGAAGCACACAATATCGGCGGCGAGCCCGGAGGGGAAGTGAGAAGGGGCGGGCCTTCTCAGATCTCGAAGGCCCCTGGCCTTCTGAGAAGTTTTCTGAGCCATCCCCGAAGACACAGCTAACCTCTCAGAAGACGCGAGGGCTTCTGATAAGTCCCGCCGCCTTCTGAGAAGGCCTTCTCCTTCTCGCTTCCCCCCCTCGCTCGCCGCCGATCTCCAGCCGTGGCGATGAGGGTGCCACCCAGACGCTGGACGAATCAACGTTAGGGCCCTCTCTCCTGCCCCTCGCCAGCGCCCCCTCCCTTCCCTCTTCGACGAGAACGGCGGCGACGCCGACTTGCTCCCTGGAACTTGACGGCCATCCAGTGGCCTGAGGATCGCTAGTCGGACCTGGGCCAGGAAATCATCCCTCAAGAGCATGAGACCCTCGGTCGGACAAGACAAACAGAACATCCAAGGGTATCCTCCCCAGGATGCACAATAACACCCGACAAACACGAAGAACACTAGGGTACCCTCCCCGAACCGACCTCGATCTTAGACCTCGGTACGACCGTAAGCCGTTTGCTGCCCATGGTCCTCAGAGCCTGTGAGCGCACATTACCCCAAGCATCTGCACACACAGAGACGGTTCAGCACGACCGACTGCTGTTAGCCAGCGTCCGGCCGACCGTTCTCCGACGGCTCGACCTCCCCCTCCCAGCCTCCCGTCGTCGAATCGCTGGGGCCAGATCCGCCTGAAAGCGGGCTGCTGAGCAGAAGTACCACTCAGAAGAGGAAGGGCAAGCCAAGGAACTGGACCCTTGTACATCCTTGTTTGCGCACTGCCCTGGGTAGCAGACCCAGACATCCGACGATGTGATTTTTCCAATCCGCGCCCGAGAGGTCTCGACCACTTCCCTGGGAGCAGTGCCTTGTCCCAGATCCAAGCTCGATGGTCCCAGGGCGCGGTACGTAACAGGAGGCCTGAGCCGAGGAAAAACGCCTGGGTGAATTATCTATCGTCGAAGATCTGGGGACTCAGAGGTTAGGAGGCATCTACTGAGAGGTCTTCGCTGGAAAGATTAAAGAAGATTAGGCACCGATTGGGGGCGGCTACGCCGGATTAGGTAGGCCACGGATTCAGCGGGATTAAGTTGGATTAACCGGGTTTAAGCGGGATCAAGCCGGATCAAGCCGGATCAAACTGGACTTCGGACAAGGGCAAAATCAGAATTCGACCTCACAGGAGCTGCATCCGAACAGAGGCGCGATCCGCGACATCGCGCTGAGGCTGCCAGGTCGCCCTCTCGGGCGACGTCTGAGTCGCCGACGGCCGCCCGGGCATGTTCGCTGCGATGCCCTGGCTGACCGGGGCCGTCCGCATGGGCAGGTGCGAGGGCGCGGGCGGCGGGCCCATGGACGGCACGAACGGCTGGTCCCTGCCCCCGCCCGCCGTGGGCAGGGGGAGAAGGATCAGCAGGAGCATCAACCTTCGGAGGCCCGCCCGGATCTCGCGGATCAGCGCTGCCCCCCTCCCCCCCCAGCGCGCCAGGGGCGGTGCCAGGGGGGGGGGGGACTCGGGCGGTCCCACAGAACCGGGCGGACCTCCGAGGAGAGATCATGGACGTGCAGGTTCTGGTGCCGCGTGCGGGGTGTGCGCCGCTCTGGGCGAGGCGAGGAAGCAGACGCCGGGATCAGGCCGAGAGGAAAGGCGACGCGAGAGCCAGCGCGAGCTCAGAGATCCGCGCGGACCCCCTGAGGAGAGGTCATTGTTGTGCAGGTTCTTGTGCCGCGTGCAAGATGTGCGCCGCTCTTGGCGAGGAAGCAGACGCTGGGATCAGACCGAGAGGAAAGGCGACGCGAGAGCCAGCGTATCCTACAGGGCAAAAACCCACCCCCATAGTAAGCACCCCTACAAGCGAAGCCGTTTAGAAAACGCGCCCAAGGAAGGAATCGAACAGTGCAGGGCTGCCTGGTAAACGCCCAGGGCTGTTTAATGAACGTTCATTGTTGGGATCTGGGTGGTTTTTCCTCCCTTGATATAAAGCCACAGTGCTGGGATCAGCTCGTGCGGGAGGGCAGCAGGCGTTGCACGGCAGGCTTGCGCGGAGCTGCAACCCCCCATTCATCAGCCACAGCGCACTTTCATTCAAAGAACGGACATCACCCAGAAACCAACCTCTTACTGGGAGGGTCAGCAGCTGAGCAGATGTACGTGTGTGAACTACGCCCAGGGACTGCGCGGGGGTGATAGCACGCCTACGCCCAGGGACGGCGCGGGAGTGATAGCACGCCGCACGCGCATCCACACACACAGACACACACAGACACACACACACACACACAGACACACACACACACAGACACAGACACACACACACACACACACACACACACACACACACACACACACACACACACACACACGCACGCACACACACACACACACACACACACACACACACACACTCACGCACACACACACACACACGCACACGCACACGCACACTTGTCGAGCGTCAGCGGCCAGGAGCAACTCCATGGCGTTCAGAGAAATCGCCGACGCGCGTGCGCCCCAAGAGAAGTGGAATGGCCGGCCATCTCGCGGGGCGCTGGCCGCAGCGGCGGCCGGGCCGGCGGGCGCAGGGCGGAGGCGGGGCGAGCGGCAGCGGGGCCAGGGCGGCGGGGCAGGGCGGCGGGCAGCAGGCCGGGGGGGCGGGGGCGGGGGCAGCAGCGGGCAAGGAGCGCGCCAAAGTTGGGCGGGCGGCGGGGCGGCGAGGCCGCATGCCGAAGGGGCCGGTGGGGGCGGGGAGAGCCACCACCAAAGAGGCGCCAGGGCGGCGGCGAGGGCGGGACGGAGGGCGGAGCGCCAGCAGGAGGGATCCGCGGAGCCAATGCGACCGGCATGCATGCACACAAACAAGCAAGCAAACGAACAAACGAACAAACGAACAGACAAACAGACAAACAGACAGACAGACAGACAGACAGACAGACAAACAGACAGACAGACAGACAGACAGACAGACAGACAGACGGACGGACAGACAGACAGACAGACAGACAGACAGACAGACAGACTAACAAACAAACGCACACACAATGCTGCCCGCGTGTACGCTCGCTGGGTAATCTTCGTTGCCCGCCGAGGAGGAAGGGGAGGAGGATCGGAGCGGGCCGATTCGGAACTGCGCTCGGGCCTCAGGAGGCAACCTGCCAGAACAACGCATACACGCGTGCTTGCAGGTAGCGGAGGACGACGACGACGACGACGACGACGACGACGACGACGACGACGAGCTCCCTCGAGCGCGCCCCCTCCTCGTTATCAGGCCGGCGCTGACCGCCTGCGCCGCCGCTTTGGCGCGCGCGATCGACTCCGACAATGTCGCCGGGAACGAGTTCGGCTGGTGCGCCGGGACGACCATCGGCTCCCTCACCTGCGCGCCCCTTCCCTTCCCAGAACTTCGAAGGACTAAGGTCGGAGACTGTTGCGTAGCGTGTCACCGCGGCGGCACAGGCGACACGCAATGCCATGTGAGCGGATAGCGTGTCGCTCCGCTCCGCGAGGCGGGTGGCTCCGAAAAGCTCGGGACGTTGACGCTTGGGGACCAGGAATTGGATAGCATGTCGCACCGAGGCGTGGTGGGCCAGAACCGGAGGAACGACACGCTAAGCCAAAGTTCCTGGCTGTAGCGTTTTCAATCCCGGCATTTTTCCTCAGTCTCGGCCTGCGGGGGCTGTGCTGGACCCCTGGGGCCAACAGAAATGGATTCAGTGCGAAAACCTGTCTCTGGGGCACGGGTCGGGGGTTTTGTGGCCACGAACTTAAAAAACAAATCGGCGGATGTCTAGGTTTCATGGTGTCTGGCTCCTCCTTCTACTCCTCCTCCTCCTACTGAGTACTGCGCTTAACCAGATCGATGAAAACTAGATTCGGTCCAAACAAACATTTGTCACGATTCAATTCTCATGGGCTAACCTCTGAATCGATCGAGCACGCACAGAGCTCTGCCTGGGGCTGCAGATACCCAGAACGCCGCAGACTGAACTGATTCGCCACCTCAGGGGAGCCAAGGCGGGCAGCTTAGATCGACTTCGGGATCTCTCTAATTCACGAGGATACAATCACACTCTCGACAGGAGTAATCTTACACAGGGAACGAAGTCCCCCTTTGAACCCCGATTGCGCCTAGATTTGCAGGAAAGTCCGAAGAACAACCTCAGGACCCACGAGGAACCTGGAAACCCTACCAAATCAAAGTGGCCCGTCTTATAACGTCCTGCCTTTGAAGAATACAGCAAGTAAAGAGAAACGTTCGGAGGTCCGCACAAACCTGCGAATTATTATGTAGTGGGTTCCTCTTTGACTGTAGGCGTGCCTTCGGCCCCAAGGGCCCCAACTGGCAACATTCAGCGCTCTGCGTCAACGTGAGGTGGGTGTACGATCATCGATCCTCCTCCCGTCCTCTCCATCCTCTGCCCCGCAGGGGGCTCGCCGGGGCGATCATCGGAATGAGCTTCTGCTGCTGCTGGTCCTGTTCGATCTCGGCGCGGATGAGCTGCTTGGCGTTGGCCACCTCCCCAGCGCTGGCCGAAGCAGCAGAACAGCGACAATGCGGCCGATTCGTGGCCACACGCTGACCCCAACGCCCAGGCGTTCAGAAGATGGCCCTGGTGAAGACCCAGGCCTGTAGGATGGCCAGACTTACCTGCTAGCCTTATAAGGACATCCTGTCCCCCAGATCACATGAGCTCCTCGCGACGCTCACCAAAGAAGAGGGGGATGAGGGTGGTGCTGGCCACCTCCCCATCTGACTAACTCGGCACACAATTCCACGCAGAAGGACCAAGACAATTCCATATCAATATGTCCACGAAGGGCTTGAAATCGCAAGCTATACCTTACGTTTGACGAACTACGTGTCAGTAGGGCCGTGAATCTATCTAAGCGGCTAAGGTGGCCTCTGAGAATGAAACTTGAGACGCACGCGTTGACCAGGAGAAAGACTGGGTGCCCTGAATCGGAGCTCTGAGTTTGGTGACGCATTGGCCGTGGAGCTACATTAAGTCATGTTCGCCATAGCGGTGCATCGACACGATCAACGGTGCGAATTAACGATGCTAATACGATCAACGCGGTGCATCGACACGATAGGCACCTCAAGATGGCCCAGTAGACGACCCAAGACCGCCCATAGATAGCCCCGAGCCCATCCAGACGCCCCTAAAGTACCACAAAGGCCCCAAATGGCCTCAAGAGGACCCAAGAGAACACAGGATGGCCACAAGATGGCCCCAAGATCCAAGAGGACCCAAGAGGACCCAAGAGGACCCAAGAGGACCCAAGAGGACCCAAGAGTTCCCAAAGGGGGCGCTGCATTATCCTCCCCGCCTCTCCCTTCTGCGTTCTCTTATTCCCCACATCCAAAGTGGGGTTCTTGTTTTCTCTGGACACCCCGCGCAGGAACAGGAACCCACCATCATCGTCATCACTCATTCCTCACACACTCACTCACTCATCATTCCTCACACACTCACTCACTCACTCACTTACTCACTCACTCACTCACTCACTCACTCACTCACTCACTGACTCATCAGCACTCACATACGATGATGATGAGTGTGCGCGTGAGAGAGTGTGATGATCATCATCATCATCACCAGTCAGTCAGTCAGTCACTCACTCACTCACTCACTCACTCGCCTTGGGCCTCGTCTGTGAGTGAATTATGAGGAAGTCTCAAGCGGGAGCCCCCTCCCTATGGGACCCGCGGATCATGTTACTAATCCGAGCGGGTCATCTAATTCCTGTAACTGTCGCCATTGTTGGGCTCTCGCGCTGCCAGAACGCCATTCCCAGGCCACATTTGTGAGTGAATTGCCCGGAAGTTTCAAGCGGGAGCCCCCCTCCCTATGGGGCCCGCGGATCATGTTACTAATCCGAGCGGGTCATCCAATTCTTACAACTGTCGCCACTTTTGGGCTCTCGCGCTGCCAGAACGCCATTCCCAGGCCACATTTGTGAGTGAATCGCGAGGAAGTCTCAAGCGGGAGCCCCCTCCCTATGGGGCCCGCGGATCATGTTACTAATCCGAGCGGGTCATCCAATTCCTGTAACCGTCGCCCCTTTGGGCTCTCGCGCTGCCAGAACGCCCTTCCCAGGCCACATTTGTGAGTGAATCGCCAGGAAGGTCAAGCGGGAGCCCCCTCCCTATGGGGCCCGCGGATCATGTTACTAATCCGAGCGGGTCATCCAATTCTTGTAACTGTCCACACTTGTGGGCTCTCGCGCTGCCAGAACGCCATTCCCAGGCCACATTTGTGAGTGAATTGCGAGGAAGTCTCAAGCGGGAGCCCCCTCCCTATGGGGCCCGCGGATCATGTTACTAATCCGAGCGGGTCATCCAATTCCTGTAACTGTCGCCACTTTGGGCTCTCGCGCTGCCATAACGCCATTCCCAGGCCACATTTGTGAGTGAATTGCGAGGACGTCTCAAGCGGGAGCCCCCTCCCTATGGGGCCCGCGGATCATGTTACTAATCCAAGCGGGTCATCTGTGTGTTGTATATGATACAATGAATTTTTCGGGCCTCCACCTCTCACCCCTTCCCCCTCCCCGACCTTTACTTTGGACATCGGGGGGGGGCGGGGAGCAGCTGAAGCGCCGTCTGTATAACGTGTTATGCATGTGTTCTCCGTCTCAAGTTCTTTGTGGGCTCAAGCGTTCATGCCTATTTCGCTTGAGCTTGATTCAGTCGGCTCGACTTCTCCCTCTCGCGCGGGCAGTGCGATATGTTCTGCTGGCTCGTCCTGGGAGCTGGTGGGCTCAGAGTGCGGGGAGCTCCCGGTTTTCTTTGCGGGGCAGGCGCCGAGCCTGCCAGAGGGCGGGGGTCGAATCCTCGCGACGGCGCGCTGCGGCGGGCCGCTCCTGGTGTTCCTCTGGACGCTCGTGACTGTGGTCCGCGACCCGCCGAGTCTCGAGGAGGAGCCGCTGGAAGGTGAGGAGTTCACGCCAGAGCGGGTGATGCCAGTGGAGGTATGGAGCAGGCGCTACTACCGCCGGAGCGCGACGGATGGTGTGGAGATTTTCCTTGTTCGACGGAAGACGGGAAATTGCTGGGCAGCCCTGCTGCCCGATCTCTCCATGGGGACTATCACGATCACTGCGAAGACGACGGTCTTCTCCGATCCCGTGCCAGGCATACGCTGGCAGGCGCTTCCAGCGCTCAGCCAGGTGCAGAAGGACAGCTTCATGCAGCAGGCTACGGACGGGCTGCGAGCAGGTACCATTCCCGCGTTGGAGCTGTATCGACCGGGTCGTCAGGCCCAGCAGGCTGTTGCCGTCAACGTGGTCTACGCTGTGGCCAGCTCTGCACGCTCTTCACTGCGTACTCTGCGGTGGGCGCTGCGCTCGCCGTACCGTGTGCTGGGCTTGCTGGCGCTGGGTTTCGTGCTGTTCGAAGCTCTGAAGTATCTGGGTGTGGTGGACATGATCGTGGAGACCTGGCTCGCTTTTGTGAGCTGGATGGTGACCTGCAGGGACACGCTCATCGAGTCGTCCGAGACGATCCAGGAGTGGGTATCCTACGGGGGCGAGTGGTTGGAGTGGGCTCGGAAGCTCATGCCGCTGCGGCGCTGGGCGGCTTTGCTGCTGGCGCTCATCCTGCTCATGATCTGGGGAGCTCACGAGATGCAGGAGGTGGAGGAGGCAGGTCATTCATCGGTGGCCTCGTCCTCTGCATCGTCCGTGGGCGGAGACGTCGGAGGGGCCGCGGTCGTGGGGGCTCCCTTGCCGCCACCCTTCGCGGCTCCGCCGCCCGTGGTGGCTGCGCCCGACGCCGCGCTCGTGGCCCAGTTGGACGACTTGGCCGAGTCTCAGAGGGCGATGGCGGCGGAGCTGAACGAGATCAGGATTGCCGAGCGGGCTCGGGAGCTGAGGCGATCGGCAATGGTGTCATCGAGCGTGGACCGCGGGGCCGAGGTGGCGGCTGCCAACCAGCTGCAGATCCAGTCCATGCTGAGTCGGCTCGACGAGTTCGAGGCTCGCCTGCAGGGAGGTGCCGGGGCGGGATCCCCTGGGGCAGCCGCGGGACCCGCACCTGCCACTCCTGTGGGCGCGGTGGAGGGTCCCACCTCGCCGGCGCGCGGGGACGCAACGGTGCCGATGGAGACTCCCGACAAGCGTGCTGCCTCGGAGCCTGCCGAGGCGGTGTCCTTGGCCATCAAGCGGATGAGGTTCAAGGCTCAGATGCCGCAGCAGGTCTTCTTGGAGCAGCTGGAGGACTTCAAGGAGTACCCAGCATCCGAGTGGGCGACGAAGATGCCCGAGGGCTACAGGGAGAGGATCGCCCCGGACGTGCTCTCGGAGGTCTACTCGACGGGGAAGACGGCGGAGGCTTGGGCGAGGGACTACATCCGGGACCGCGGCCTCGCCGACTGCAACACCGCGCGGGAGATGATCGCGACGTTCGCTGCCGTGGACACCATGCTCATGACGGACCGCCAGAAGGGGCTCTTGAACCAGGTGAGCTTCGAGAGGCTGGTGCGCAAGGGCTACGCTTTGGTGAGGGCCTACCGCAACGTGCACTGCCGCGACGACTGGAGCAGGCCCAAGGACTCCAAGAGCTGGAAGTCCAAGGTCGACTGGGAGGCGGCGCGGCGCTTGGACCCGCAGCTGGCGGACGAGAGCACGATCAGGGTCATGAGTGCAGAGGAGGAGGTGAAGAAGGCAATGGGTCGAGATGCGCAGTTGATCAAGGCGCGCACGGACCTGGACGGCGGGGGTGCGAGCCTGCCGTGAGCCCCAGAGAACGCCACACGGGGCTGACTGGCGAAGGTCCGCCAGGAGCCCCTGCACGCGATCGGCCTCGTCACCGTGGCCGGTCAAGTTTTCTCGTCTACTTCTGGTTTTCGAGTCTGTGGGACTTCGGCAAGAGCGTCGGGTTCCAGCAGGTGATCTACTGCACGACGAATTGGGCTATTCATGTCGAGGAGGCGGGACATCCTGTCGGAGGTGGTGCTCATTCCACGACCGGAGAGGCCAACGTCGAGCTCACGGCGGGTGCTTTCACGCTGGCGGGAGGAGCTGGACATCACGCAGCGGGCCAATCGGTGCTTGCTGGGACTCCGCCAGCTTTATCGTGGGACGTTGGGCGACGAGCGTTTGCATCCTGGGGAGATCTGGGGTCAGGGGCCACTGCCCAGCACCATGGACGGGGACCTCTCGAGGCGTGTGCTGGAGGAGGTACGTCGCCTACCACCGCCTCCCTCGACGCCCGAGCGAGAAGCCGCGATCTTGCGGCTGCGCCCCGCCGCTACGGCGGCGGAGAATCAATCCCGGTCGACCTATACCCAACGGTTGGCCGAGCTGCGGAGGAGGTGTGCTGGTGGACAGGTACGACTACCAGACCGGGGCGAAACGTTTCCCGCCCATTGGGAGCGGGTCGCTCTCCCCCCTCCTGGCTCAATGCCGGTGAGTGCGAGGTCTGTGTCGCCGAGAGTGGCTCAGATGCTGGACGATTTCCGGAGGGAGATGCTGAAGGAGGATGGCGAGGAGTGCGTCAGGGCCGCGGAGGTGAAGAATTACGTGGACCCGCACTTCCGCCGCAAGAAGGACATGCTGATGCTGGCCAGGCGCATGGCTCTGGCCGGGATGTTGTGCCGCTGCGAGTCGAAGGTGGACGAGGTCGGGCTCTTCTGTGTGGTGAAGAAGGCCGAGATCGTGGATGGCGAGCCCTTGGTGTCATTGCGTTTGGTGTTCGACCAGCGGCGTTCCAACCTACGATGGCGGGCGCCGCCGTGGTGTGCCATGGGCGGGGTCAGTGCCATGTCGTTTTTGGACGTGTCCGAGGAGATGACGGAGGAGGGCGCTCGAATGGTTTTTGGGACTGGCGACCTCCCCGACTTCTACTACACGTTGGACTTGGGCGAGGCGATCGCGCCCTACTTCGTGCTGCCTGGTGTCCGGGCTTCGGAGCTTCTCGACGCTCTCCCCTCGGACGCCCGCCTGAGCGGGTCGGGCGAGCACGTTGGTGTGCGTGCGGCGCTGATGGGTTTCTCTTGGGCCTGCTGGATGGCCCAGACGACTATGGAGGACCTGTTCAACTCTGGTCCCTCCATGGGCATGCCCGCCCTCGCCGAGGAGGAGCGGCTGGCAGAAGGCGGCCCGCTGCCCTTGATCAGTCGGGAGGTTCCTGCGGCCCACTACGAGTACATCGACGACTTCGGCATCATCGGGGTGGACTACCCTCCCGTCGCCGACGCCGAGCCGCCCACGCAGGTCAGGGATATCTGGTTGGGAGCCAAGTACTTGGTGAACGCCGCGGGTTTCAATGTGCACAAGGACGACTGCTCGGGGCAGGCTCGGATGATCGGTGGAGACTTCGTGGGCACACGCCTTGCCCCGAACCAGGACAAGATGTGGCTGGCCGTGGCCGGGGTGAACGAGATCCTCAGGCAGGGGTCGGAGTTCCCGGACGCGGTGGCCAAGATCGTGGGTATCCTGTCCTGGGGCTTCTTGATCACTCGAGGGGCTCTGAGCGTCTTCTCGGAGGTCTACCACTGGTGCATGGAGTTCCGAGGGGGCCCCCGCCGTCGGGTGCCCGACGAGGTCCTTCGCGAGCTGGCCGTGGCAGCGGCTGTGGTGCCGTTGGTGTCTGTCGACCTGGCCATGCCCTGGGACCCCACGGTGACGATGTTCGACGCGAGCCTCTACGGCGGGGCCATCATCTCCGCCCAGGCCGACACCCAGGAGATGCGTCGCGAGGCCCGCTTTGCTGTCAGAGGAGGGTGGACCGTCTGGACTGGCATCTCGTCTTCCTGGGCGGCGGACTCTTGGGCAGAAGGCGAGGCGTATCGGCGAGTCGCCGAGGGAGTCGAGCTCGGGATGCGCGTGAGAGCACCTCCGGTGCACGCTTGCTGGGACGACATGTCGAGGTGGAAGGAGGTGGTCCGCTGGCGCTGGGACGAGAAGGAGCACATCAACCTTCTGGAGATGAGGACGGGTTTGGCGGCGGTGAGGCATTCCGCTCGGTCGCGTGCGAGCTGGGGCCGCCGTCATCTTCGCATCACCGACTCCATGGTTTGCCTGGGCGGCTTCAGCAAGGGCAGGTCGGCCAGCAAGCCGATCCTCATCTTGTGCCGCCGGATGGCCGCGATCGACCTGGGTTGCGGCATGAGGGAGTACTGGCGTTGGGCACCGTCCGACCGCAACCACAGCGACGGCCCCAGCCGGGGCTTCCCGATCGGGCAGGCGCCGAAGGAGCGACTGCAGGGCGAGACCGTGCTGCCCGCCGAGACGGGTCAGGTGATCGAGGAGTTGGCGGACATCGCGGAGGAGGACCCCTTCGCGCCGCTGCGGCTGGGTCGGCCCGTGAGGGCGAAGGTGCTGCGCTTCTTCCACCTCTGCAGCGGCCACACGCGGTCGGGCGACCTGGAGTTCTGGCTCGCTCGTCTCGCGGCCAGTCGGGGGTATGTGATGCAGTGCACGAACGTGGACATCGGGTTCGGGCCGGAGTTCGACCTGTCCGAGGAGGTGAACGTGCGGAGGCTGGAGCTGCTCGCCGAGCTGGAGGTGGATGGAGGCCATGCTGGACCCTCGTGCGCTACGTGGTCGAGGGTGCGCTTCCAGCCCGGAGGACCTCCTCCGGTGCGCCTCCGCTCGCACCCGTGGGGCCGCCCTGGTCTTCACGGCGCCGACTTGAGGAAGGTGGAGATGGGCTCGGCGCAGTTGTTGAGCAGCCTGCGCGTGCTCAGGGCGATCGCCCTTCGAGGTGGCTCAGTCTCGCTGGAGCATCCTGCCGACCCAGGGAAGCCTCCGTTCCCCTCGATCTTCGCAACGCCCGAGGTGCTGGAGTGGGAGGAGGTTCTCGGTGCCTACAGGGTAACCTTTCCTCAGTGCATGTGGGGCTGCCCCGCTCTCAAGTTGACTACTATCTCGGGGACAGCCAAGCACCTGCAGCGGCTCTTTCGCCCATGTATTCACAAGAACCACACAGCGAGCCTGTGCGGAAAGGACGAGACTGGCCGTTTCAGGACGCGGGTAGCTCAGGCCTACTCGTCCGAGCTCTGCCGCGTGCTGGCGGAGTGCCACCTGGACGCTATGCTGGACGGGCGCGAGCGGCGCGAGGCGGAGTTCACGGAGAGGGCCGTGGAGCTACTGATCAAGGAGACGCTCGAGCGGAGGCGGCGCAACATACGGGACATCGACGTGCTGCCCGCCTCCTTCCTGGAGGCCTCAGGGTGACCGTCTCCGGGTCTAGCCTCGGCGTCTTGGCCTGCTGCTTTTTCCCTCGGGCTTGCCATGGGATGCCGCTCGCCGATGGTCGTCTGCGTCACCACGCCCAGGATCGGCGGATGCACGCTACCAATCGACGAAATGAGAGTCAGAGAGCTGGACCCTCTGGCCCCATGCAGACCTCGGAGGCTGGGCTCTCGCTTCTGCCCTACTCGGTGGGCAAGAAGACGGCCCTCAACTGCTACGTGCCCAACGTGCGGCGCTTCCTAGAGTTCGCGCTGGACCTCGACCTGCCCATGATGAGCAGGGAGGAGATCGACAATTCCATCCTGGTCTACTTAGACTACCTGGTCGAGGACGAGGAGGTGGGCCCGCACAGGGGCGACTACGTGGTGCACGGCATGGTTTTCGTTTGGCCGGAGCTGTCCACGGGCCTCCCGCGCGCCAATCGGGCGTTGCGTGCGTGGCACAAGATGCACGTGGCCGGCGAGGGTGGGCCTCAGCCGCTCGAGGTGTGGGCTGCCCTGGACGAGGCCATGAGGCTGGCCGGGTCCGTGGAGGCAGCAGATGCAGCAGCGCTGGCGGTCGACGCCTACCTCCGCTCGGCTGAGGTCTTCGCGCTGCGAGTCGAGGACATCGTGGACGCCGACGACGACGTGGTGGCGATCAAGCTGGGAGTGCAGGAGCGGAACGAGCGCACCAAGACCGGAGTGAGGCAGGGCGTGCTGATCGACCGCCCGCACATCGCCGACATGCTTCGGGCGCGCAAGGCCGCCAAGAAGCCGGGCGAGCTGGTCTTCGGCTGCTCGGTGGAGGCCTACCGTCGTGCTCTTCGGAAGGCCAGCGACGACATCGGCATCGCCGCCTTCCCTGCCCACTCAGCGAGGCACTCGGGCCCCAGCCACGACGCGGCGGAGGGCTACCGGACGGTGTGGGCCATCCAGCGGCGGGGCCGCTGGGCGTCGGAGAAGTCGGTGCTGCGCTACATGAAGACGCACGCCCTGGTGGCAGCGAGGGCGGCCGTGCCCGCCGCCGTGATGGCGCGCGGCCGTGAGCTCCTGGCCAGACAGGTGCCGCGCCCAAAGATGGCGCGAGAGTGAATGCTTTGATTCAATCGATTTTTTGTATGTCGGAGGCAGAATGACTACGGCTAATGTGGCAACCCGCCCACCCAGAGCCCTGTGCCACATGATCCAGGCGCTGTGCGTATCAGCGGTGGGTTGGGATTGTGAGTCCAGAGCGAGTCCATCGCTTCGCCCGTCGCTCAGCCGGCTCGCCTCTGGATTTCTGCACAGGAAGCCGCCGCTCTCGGCGGCACCGTGATCATCTGTCAGGACCGAAAATCGTCCTGTCCATTGCCATTGTCTCAGGGTCCTGATTTCTTTTGGCTGGCGCCGTTCCGCTGCTCCCGTCTTGGGGTGAGGTTTTCGGTAGTGAGCCTCTAAATGTGTGTTGTATATGATACAATGAATTTTTCGGGCCTCCACCTCTCACCCCTTCCCCCTCCCCGACCTTTACTTTGGACATCGGGGGGGGGCGGGGAGCAGCTGAAGCGCCGTCTGTATAACGTGTTATGCATGTGTTCTCCGTCTCAAGTTCTCCCTGTTCCCTCCCTCCCTTCTTTCGTATTCGTACCTTTCTGCCTCCTCCTCGGTATTGGGGATTGTGAGTCCAGAGCGAGTCCATCGCTTCGCCCGTCGCTCAGCCGGCTCGCCTCTGAATTTCTGCAAAGGAAGCCGCCGCTCTCGGCGGCACCGTGATCATCTGTCAGGACCGAAAATCGTCCTGTCCATTGCCATTGTCTCAGGGTCCTGATTTCTTTTGGCTGGCGCCGTTCCGCTGCTCCCGTCTTGGGGTGAGGTTTTCGGTGGTGAGCCTCTAAATGTGTGTTGTATATGATACAATGAATTTTTCGGGCCTCCACCTCTCACCCCTTCCCCCTCCCCGACCTTTACTTTGGACATCGGGGGGGGGCGGGGAGCAGCTGAAGCGCCGTCTGTATAACGTGTTATGCATGTGTTCTCCGTCTCAAGTTCTCCCTGTTCCCTCCCTCCCTTCTTTCGTATTCGTACCTTTCTGCCTCCTCCTCGGTATTGGGGATTGTGAGTCCAGAGCGAGTCCATCGCTTCGCCCGTCGCTCAGCCGGCTCGCCTCTGGATTTCTGCAAAGGAAGCCGCCGCTCTCGGCGGCACCGTGATCATCTGTCAGGACCGAAAATCGTCCTGTCCATTGCCATTGTCTCAGGGTCCTGATTTCTTTTGGCTGGCGCCGTTCCGCTGCTCCCGTCTTGGGGTGAGGTTTTCGGTGGTGAGCCTCTAAATGTGTGTTGTATATGATACAATGAATTTTTCGGGCCTCCACCTCTCACCCCTTCCCCCTCCCCGACCTTTACTTTGGACATCGGGGGGGGGCGGGGAGCAGCTGAAGCGCCGTCTGTATAACGTGTTATGCATGTGTTCTCCGTCTCAAGTTCTCCCTGTTCCCTCCCTCCCTTCTTTCGTCTTCGTACCTTTCTGCCTCCTCCTCGGTATTGGGGATTGTGAGTCCAGAGCGAGTCCATCGCTTCGCCCGTCGCTCAGCCGGCTCGCCTCTGAATTTCTGCAAAGGAAGCCGCCGCTCTCGGCGGCACCGTGATCATCTGTCAGGACCGAAAATCGTCCTGTCCATTGCCATTGTCTCAGGGTCCTGATTTCTTTTGGCTGGCGCCGTTCCGCTGCTCCCGTCTTGGGGTGAGGTTTTCGGTGGTGAGCCTCTAAATGTGTGTTGTATATGATACAATGAATTTTTCGGGCCTCCACCTCTCACCCCTTCCCCCTCCCCGACCTTTACTTTGGACATCGGGGGGGGGCGGGGAGCAGCTGAAGCGCCGTCTGTATAACGTGTTATGCATGTGTTCTCCGTCTCAAGTTTTCCCTGTTCCCCCCTCCCTTCTTTCGTCTTCGTACCTTTCTGCCTCCTCCTCGGTATTGGGGATTGTGAGTCCAGAGCGAGTCCATCGCTTCGCCCGTCGCTCAGCCGGCTCGCCTCTGAATTTCTGCAAAGGAAGCCGCCGCTCTCGGCGGCACCGTGATCATCTGTCAGGACCGAAAATCGTCCTGTCCATTGCCATTGCCTCAGGGTCCTGATTTCTTTGGCTGGCGCCGTTCCGCTGCTCCCGTCTTGGGGTGAGGTTTTCGGTGGTGAGCCTCTAAATGTGTGTTGTATATGATACAATGAATTTTTCGGGCCTCCACCTCTCACCCCTTCCCCCTCCCCGACCTTTACTTTGGACATCGGGGGGGGGCGGGGAGCAGCTGAAGCGCCGTCTGTATAACGTGTTATGCATGTGTTCTCCGTCTCAAGTTCTCCCTGTTCCCTCCCTCCCTTCTTTCGTCTTCGTACCTTTCTGCCTCCTCCTCGGTATTGGGGATTGTGAGTCCAGAGCGAGTCCATCGCTTCGCCCGTCGCTCAGCCGGCTCGCCTCTGAATTTCTGCAAAGGAAGCCGCCGCTCTCGGCGGCACCGTGATCATCTGTCAGGACCGAAAATCGTCCTGTCCATTGCCATTGTCTCAGGGTCCTGATTTCTTTTGGCTGGCGCCGTTCCGCTGCTCCCGTCTTGGGGTGAGGTTTTCGGTGGTGAGCCTCTAAATGTGTGTTGTATATGATACAATGAATTTTTCGGGCCTCCACCTCTCACCCCTTCCCCCTCCCCGACCTTTACTTTGGACATCGGGGGGGGGCGGGGAGCAGCTGAAGCGCCGTCTGTATAACGTGTTATGCATGTGTTCTCCGTCTCAAGTTCTCCCTGTTCCCTCCCTCCCTTCTTTCGTCTTCGTACCTTTCTGCCTCCTCCTCGGTATTGGGGATTGTGAGTCCAGAGCGAGTCCATCGCTTCGCCCGTCGCTCAGCCGGCTCGCCTCTGAATTTCTGCAAAGGAAGCCGCCGCTCTCGGCGGCACCGTGATCATCTGTCAGGACCGAAAATCGTCCTGTCCATTGCCATTGTCTCAGGGTCCTGATTTCTTTTGGCTGGCGCCGTTCCGCTGCTCCCGTCTTGGGGTGAGGTTTTCGGTGGTGAGCCTCTGAACAATTCTTGTAACTGTCGCCACTTTTGGGCACTCGCGCTGCCAGAACGCCATTCCCAGGCCACATTTGTGAGTGAATTGCCAGGAAGGTCAAGCGGGAGCCCCCTCCCTATGGGGCCCGCGGATCATGTTACTAATCCTAGCGGATCATCCAATTCTTGTAACTGTCCACACTTGTGGGCTCTCGCGCTGCCAGAACGCCATTCCCAGGCCACATTTGTGAGTGAATTGCGAGGACGTCTCAAGCGGGAGCCCCCTCCCTATGGGACCCGCGGATCATGTTACTAATCCGAGCGGGTCATCCAATTCTTGTAACTGTCGCCACTGTTGGGCTCTCGCGCTGCCAGAACGCCATTCCCAGGCCACATTTTGACTGCCCGGAGCCAACTGTAGGCCACTTCGTGTTCTTCGTGCTCCCAAAACACAATTCCCGGGCCACATTTTGAATGCCTGGAGCCAACTGTAGGCCACTTCGTGTTCTTCGTGTTCCCAGAACACCACTCCCGGGCCACTTTCTGAATGTCCGGGGCCAAAACAGGAGGGCGAGGTCGGGGGCAACGTAGGGAGCGGGGGGAGGGCCCGCGCCAGTGCGAGAAGAAATATACGCAGAAGAAACAGCCAGGACGCATCACCAACCACGAGGACGACGGTGAGGGCTCTTTCCAGATTCACCCAAAGGATTCTCATGTGGGGTCCTTCCGTCGGAGTAATGTTTTTGCTCCTCTTACTCTTCTGCTCTTGCTCATCCTCGCGACTGCAGGTTCGTTTTTCCATCAACCAAAGCTTCATTTTGAGACCCATCGCCGCCTGACCCTTCCTCCCGCTGATATCGCGCCGCCGCAACTACGCCATGCCTTTCAAATCAACGTTTGATCTTGCACTGAGTACGCCAAGAGCGCGCTTTCCGCCAATCGCCAAGAAACACCCAAATGGCCTTACAAGGTTCCAGGACGCCGTGCCGCTAGAAGATAGGCCCAGGGAGCCCCTAAGACATGACAAGACAACGGTCTCACCTCGCTACGCCGCGCTGGCAGGCGAGGCGTACACCGCCCCCCACCGCCCCCGCCCGCCACCATCCCACCCCGAACGCACGCCCATTCGGAAACGAATCAAACCTTGTTCGTTTGCGCGCGCGCACATCGTTCATCTGCTCACCTCGCTCCTCGATGCAATCGCCCACGATTTTCCCAGCCCCCTGCACGCTGGCATGTCAGCGCCGCCAGTCCGCGCGTCGCTCACCCCATCTCACGCACCATGCGCTACACCGAGACGCTAGAGCGACGTGCAGAGATCTGTATGCCTTGTCCTTGACATGCATCTTCAAACATGGTAGCACGCCGGCGCAGTAACAAAAAAAGATGGCACCGCAACTGGATACGACATTTAGATAAGCAACATGTTTGCGAGAACTGGTTCAATCTATGACTTGCTACGGAAGCATTGTTTCTCTCTTGGGCCACCCTCGAGCACCGTGACGGCAGAACCAACATCGCAGTCCAGTCAACCACCATCTACGCTGTAGTTATGCAGCGAAGAGCGCAGCTAGCGTGCCGAGGGGGAGGAGGCGAGAGGAGAAAGGTACGACGGCAGAGCAACAGCCCCTGCCGGGGAGGCACCGATGCAGCGCCACACCGCACAGCCACGGGGCCTCCAGCCCACGCTGCCCGAGCGCACGGCGGCGTCAAGCCTGCCGAGGACCGATGTCCGTCCGATGGCCAAGTAAGATCCGCCGCCCTGAAAAGCATTACGGTCGGGAGCTGTTGCATAGCGTGCCGCGGCGGCGCGACGTGCTGTGCCTTGCAAGCGGACAGCGTGTCGCTCCGCTCCGCGGGGCGCGAGAGCCTGGAAATGGGTCGCGACGCTGGTGCTGGCGACCGCGGCGTGGACAGCGTGTCGCACCGAAGCGCGGTGGGCCAGAACTGGCGATACGACATGCTAAGTAAAGGTTCCCGGCCGTATGTCAATGGGCGCCTCGTTGGACTGTCTACTGGGCCAGGGGGGGGTATCGAAAACTACTGGGAAGTGATTGGCCTCATTGGAACGCTCACCAGTGAGAGCTCTGGCAACTTGGGGAGGGGGACGGGGAGGAGGAGGAGCCAGTCGGAGGAGAGGGAGGTGGAGGAAGCAGGAGGAAAAAGAGAGGGCAGGAGGAGGAAAGAGGACAAGGAAGAGGAGGAGTAGGAGGAGGAGGAAGAGGAGGAGGAGGCGACACAAGAGAAGAGAGAGAGAGAGAGATAATGCAAGAGGAGGCACGGAGGAAGGATGAAGAAGGGATGAGAACGAACAGGAGGAGGAGACCCTGTCTGGCGTGGACCCCGCCAGGCCTGGGCGGCGGTGCCGGTGAGCCGAACCCGGCACGTGTTCCCGGTTTTGTCGACGTCGATACGGGCGCCGGACTGCTCCTGGGAGTCCCAGGAGGGGCAGCGCGCAACACACACACACGAACACACAACCTGCCACCCGCCTGCATCCCGTGAGATCCGACGTTGCAAAACAAATTCAACACCGAAATACCAACAAACGGCTGGAGCCCGGGACCCCATCGTTTGGCGACATTTTCGAGCCGGATCGATCCGTGATGGCCCCCGGTGCCCGAAGACCCGGCGAAAACGACCGTTGTGAAAAAAATGCAACGCCAGGATCTCTGGGCACCCACGCCCCCTCAACCCATTTTTGTTCCCAAAACAATGCGTGCAATTGGGGTTCTTCTTATGTTAGGCAACTGGGCCTCAGTGGCGGTCCCGCTGGCTCGTCGCCGCCCGTCGCCGCCGTCGCCTCTGGGCCCAGTGGCGGTCTGGCTGGCTCGTCGCCGCCCATCGCCGCTCGTCTGAGAGCGCCTGCTTGATCTGTCGTACCTGTTGACAGGAAATGGTGTCAATGCCGGTAAAGTGTAAGTTCCACTGGTGGTCTGCCACAAATTCAGTCGCCATTCTCCTTCGCCAGCCTCGGCCGCTTCAACCGAGTCCTGCAAAGTGGCAGGCTGCCACGATCCACCTGGAGTACCTCTCAGCACAGCCACGCGCTTACCAAATACTGGACCAGCCAGGCTCACATTGGTAGCATCTGGAGCGAGGTTGCCCAACCTGGCTGAGACAGGTGCTCTGAGGACAAGCACTCGCCAGCAAGGCGCCAGCGAACATCATGTCAGTAGCAGCTTTGCGGTAAAAACGTCACGGCCAGTCCATCTCATGGCCGAGGTTCGGTCACAAGAGGAGCCAGACCAAGCACCCTGAATGAATTCGGTAGTACCATTTGAATGGACAGCCTCTGTCATCCGCCCGCTGGTCAAATCGTCTGCAGAAGGTGCGACGACGGAGTGGAGCTCCCCAAGGTACCACGAAATGCTGTGCAGGGTGGGGGAGACGCATGCGGACACCGCCACTGAGGCCTTCGGTGGAACACCTTATGGGGCCACGAAGCGAGGTATTGGCTGGGGGAAACGCATGCGAACGCCGCCGCTGAGGACCTGGGTGGAAATCCAGAAGGCGCCTCGAAGCGCTGCACAGGGTGGGGGAACCGCATGCGGTCATCGCCACTGAGGCCTTCGGTGGAGATCCCTATGGGGCGACGAAGCGCTGTACTGGGTGGGGGAATCGCATGCGGACACTGCCGCTGAGGCCTCCGGTGGAGCTCACTTTGTGGCCACGAAGCGCTGCACTGGAAGGGGGAACCGCATGCGAACACCGCTGCTGAGGCCTTCGGTGGGGCCCCCTTTTGGGGCCACGAAATGCTATACTAGGTGGGGGAGCAGCATGCGAACACCGCCACCTGGACCCTCGGTGGAGCTCCCTATGGTGCCACGAAGCGCTGTACTGGGTGGGGGAGCCGCCTGCGAACACCGCCACTGAGGCTTTCGGTGGAGCTCCTTACGGGGCCACGAAACGTGCGAGGGGTGCCCCGACATAGGGGTGGCGGGCACGCATGTGGTCACCCCACTGCGGCCTTCGGTGGAGCTCCGTAGAGAGCCACGAGACGTGTAAAGGGTGTACCAATATGCATGCCTGGGACGCATGCGGGCGGCGCCACTGGGGCCTTCGGTGGGGTTACCTACGGTGCCACGAAACGTGTGAGGGGTGTCACGACATGGGTGGCGTGCACGCGTGCGGGCGGCGCCACTGGGACCTTCGGTGGAACCTCCCCATGGGGCCACGAACAATATAAGGAGCTTGCAGAAATTAAAGCCTGGAACGCATGCGAGCGGCGCCACTGGGGCCTTCGGTGGAGCTCCCTATGGGGTCACGAAACATGTGAGAAGTGTCCCGAAATGAGTGGCTGGGACGCATGCGAGCGACGCCACTGGAGCCTTCGGTGGAGCTCTTTATGGGGCCACGAACACGCGAGGGGTGTGCCGGAAAGAGCGGTTGGGACGCATGCGGGCGGCGCCACTGGGGCCCTCGGTGAAGCTCCATATGGGGCCACGAAGAGTGTGAGGGGTGTGCCGAAAAAAGCAGCTGAGACGCACACGGGCGGCGCCACTGGGGCCTTGGGTGGAGCTACCCAGGGAACCGCGAAACGCGTGAGATGTGTGCCGACATGCTATGCGGAGGGCAGAGGCACAGAGGGGGAGGAGGAAGGTGGGGGAGGAGGAAGGAGCAGACGCGGGGCGCTGTCTGCTCAAGACGAAGACCCAGCACCACAGGATGGTTGGGACAAACAAGAACCCCGTGCAGCAGAATGTACCAAGTACATAAGCACACGCACGTGCACACACATACACAAACACACACACACAGACACACACGCACACACACACACACCTGTTCTGCAGTCGTTCAAAACATCCGCCAACGTTTCCCTCGGAGCCTCTGGAGCCTCCAAATAGTCCCAAAACGGCCCAAGAGGTCACAAGCAAAGAGCGAAGATAGTCTAAGAAAGCGTCGACACTGCCCAGGATAGCGCCACGACGGTCCAAGATGGCTCCGACACTGCCCACGAGGCGCCCAAGACAGACCACGAGTGTTCCCAGAGAACCGCCGAGAGAGCCCCAAGAGGCGAACATTGCCCCATTCCCTTAGGAACGCGTGTATGTTTAGTAGACGTGCCTCTTTCGTCCCCGCGGCGTCCAAGACGGCCCAAGGGGCCCGCATGATCATCCCAAAATAACCCATAAGGCCCCCAAAGATGGCTCCAAGTTGGCACAGGAGGACCCAAAGAACACACAAGGGGCCCTCAAGACGGCCCAGGGGGGCCCAAGAGGACTTCACGAGGGCCCCGAGAGAGGGAATACGAGCTGACATTCCGAACCCGTACCACCCTGATGGGCCCAAGAGCCCCCCAAAACGCACCCGAGGCGCCCCCAAGAGGCCCCAGGCCACTCGGCGTCCCCAGAGGCCACAAAGCCCGCCAAAAGGCACCCGACAAGCATCCCAATATACCCTCATTTGCATGTTAGAAGCGTCCGTGCCACAACCCAGGCAGGCACTGTGGCGGGTTGGGCCGACGGCCACCGACGGCCACAAAACAACGTCCACGACCCAAAAGGGTTTCCACAACGGCTGGGGGAACACATGGCCCGATAGCGTGGAAGAGTTCTTGCCGCAACGCTCGGCCACATGGGCGGTAACGTCTACGAACGTGACAATATCTTACTCCTTCTGGGGTTGGCGGGATGGCGTAAGTCACTGGATGAGAAAAACCAGGGGAAAACAAAAAAAAAAAAAAAAAAAACGAACCCTAAGGTTTCTCAGCATACATCGTGCAAAATGTTTGCCCGCCCGCACGTGTTGAAATCATCGGGAAAATCGCGTTCCAACATGTTCATGTCACCACGATGTGCGCACGCGCGCCGCCACGCACGCGCGCCGAAACCCGTCCAAACCCCAGGACGTCTCAAAAAACATGCGAAGCAAACGACTGTTTGTTCGACAAACAATATGCCAGGTTCCTTGCCACTCCGCGCGCACAGTGCCCCACCATCACCCCCACCGGCGCCGCCTCATCACCACCGTCATGGTCGTCACCGTTCGTCCCAATTGCCGCAGTCTTCAATCAACCATCTCTCTTACCGACACATGGACATCATCATCGCCACCGTCGTCACTGACATCGGCGCCGTCATTGGCCTTCCCACCGTCTTCGTCATCATCGCCACCATCATCGTCACAATGATACCGCCGAGCCACCGACCTGCATTGAAGTGCCCGCGAAACGGCGCGGTTTTTGAGACGCGCTGGGAAACTCCCATGTGTAAGCGCCATCGCAACCGCATCGGTTGAGCCAAACCAGTTGGCCGCGGTGCGCGCGAGGTTACGCGCGCTAGCCCAGCCGCGGAGATGCGTCAAGCAGAGCCAAATAGTCACCGCAATCGCGGCCGCATGGGTTGTTCAAGACCAGTTGAGGGTGGGAGCGTGGGATGATTGCGCGAGCAGTGGAGTTGACGACTTCAGGTTCTGCAAGGCGGTTTTGCACCACAAAGATTGCAGCGCATGGACTGTACCACCTAGATTGCACCACATTGGCTGCACCACCTAGAATGCCCCGCAGACGTTGCAAGAGATCACTCTTTTGGGTCCACGCTGGCAAACATGGTTCCGACAACGGCCGAACCGATGCTGAGGGAGTCCGACGAGGACAAGGGCGAAGGCGAAACGCAGCAGCGGAAGTCATCGGTCGACGAGCGGCGACCGCAGCAAGGGGGAAAGGGAGCAGCCGTAAAGCCAGAGAGAGTGAGGAGACGAGGGCAGCGGCGCACCAGTGACCAGTGAAGGCATGCGCGGCCAGGCCCGGCGTCAGACGCTCAGAGGCTCATAGGAAGGAGAGATATATAGAAAGGGAGAGGGAGAGAGAAAAAGAAAGAAAGAAAGAAAGAGACGCGCGCCCACAAAAACACTTTTTTTTATCTGCAGGGCGAGAGCGAACCTCTTCCGCTGAAAGCTAAGCGGGACGCGCACAGCTTTAATTAGCAGAGACAGGGCGGAAGAAGGCGGGGCCTCACGCGGCCGGGATAGGGCGAAGCCCTGGGATCAGGCGGTGCCGAAGTTGATGTGCAGGAAAAGGTACACCTTGGAAAGGAGCCCGGTGGTGAAGTCCCGGGAGGAAGAAAGCCGGTGGTGGTGCCTCCGCGCCCACAAAAACACACACGACAATTAATTTCATGTGTCGTGCAATTGCGCTAAGCTGCAAGCGCCCCAGGACAAAGTGCCCGTCGAGGCACGAAACCCTGCAGAGCCGAAGGTAGCCAGAGCAGCGGATATGCGCTGACAAATACATACCCCCTTCCTCAGATTTAGTCCTCATTCTCGTCGTTCCGCTCATCCGCCACATCATCAGCATCATCATCATCATCATCATCATCATCATCATCATCATCATCACCATCATCATCATCATCATCATCATCATCATCATCAGCAGCAGCAGCAGCATCATCATCATCATCATCATCATCATCATCATCATCATCATCATCATCATCGTCATCGTCATCGTCATCGTCATCGTCATCGTCATCGTCATCGTCATCGTCATCATCATCACATCATCATCAGCATCATCATCAGCATCATCATCACCACCACAACGACCACCACAACCATCGCACCACCATCACCACCACCACCACCAATATCATTATCGCCATCATCGCCATAGTTGTCGCTACCTTCGTCGCCATCAACATGAACACCATCGTCATCGTCGACTTCAGCCCCGGTCACCTTAATCCTCCTGGGCTTCATCATAATGATCATCATCGTCGTCGCCATCATCCTCATCATCACCATAGGCCTCCGCCGCAGCATATATCAAGGAAGCCGGGCGGTCCTGGAACTCGCGCACCTTCGAGCCAGCAGAGCCGATGAGCACCCCGGAAACCTGGGCAACACACGCTCTTGCATCTCGCCCTGGAGGGGGGGAGAAGGGAGGAGCGAGGAGAAAGGAAGAAGGAGGAGGAAGGAGTAGGAGAAGAGGAGGAGGAGGACCAGTGCAAACCCAAGGCCCATCACCGATATTGCAAGAGAACCCTTCCTCCAAGCTCCCTCTTCATAGGCCCCATACAAGGATTCATCTTCAATGAGGGAAGCACCCCGTTGGAACACAAGTGTTTGGAAATCCTGAACTGAGCCAGAACATCACTCCTGGTACTTAAGCGCCACGAATCACCGTTACTGTTGCGTCTTATCGATCCTGAATCGTGCCACAGCACCATCTCTGGGACTTCTACACCACGAACCAACGTAACTGTTGAGCCGACATCGTGCCAAAACACCGATTTGGGAATGTCAACAATGAGAACCATTTTAGGAACAGGTCTTACAACGAATGCGCGCGGCGGTGAGGCGAAAGACGCATGTTGAAATGGAACCGCCCTCCAGCCGTGTAACGGTTGCAAAAATCTAAGACGAACGCGTGCAGCGCTAAGACGATACGTATATGTTGAAAGGAGCGCGCCCTCCATCCGTGCGCGGCGCATTTTGAAAACGGCCCGCCTAACAACCGTGCAACTGCTGCAGGGTCTTGAAAAGGAATGTCTTGAAAAGGAATGCGCAAAGCGCCAAATACGGAGCCACATTTTGAAAAGGACCCACCCTCCATCCTTGACACGGCTGCAAACATCAAACTTCAGGACCATTAGCGGTGAGGCAGTCTCAAACGAAACGCCCGACCAGCCCTATTGACACGCCTGGGGGTGCGGCAGGGATGATTTGTGTCCCCACAGGGGGTGGGATTTTGTTTACTCTTGACACCCCGCGCAGGAGCAGGAGCACAACCTCCCATCTCACTCACACACGCACACATTCACATCATCATCGTCATCACCGCATCAGCACCACTTACACACTCGCACACAGTCTCATTCTCCAACTCACTCACTCACCCACTCAGAACAACAACTATTACTACCACCACCACCACCACCACCACCACCTCCACCACCACCACCACCACCACCACCACGACTACTACTACTACTACTACTACTACTACTACTACTACTACTACTACTACTGCTACTGCTACTACTACTACTACTACTACTACTACTACTACTACTACTACTACTACTACTACTACTACTACTACTACTACTACTACTACTACTACTACTACTACTACTACTACTACTACTACTACTACTACTACTACTACTCATCAGCATCAGCATCATCATGAGAATCATCCTCAGCATCAGCATCAGCATCAGTAGCAGCATCATCATCACCATAACATCATGATCATGACCATCGTCATCGTCATCATTATCATCAGCATCAGCATTATCAGCATCAGCATCAGCAGCATCATCATCAGCATCATGATCATCATCAGCATCATCCGCATCATCAGCATCATCATCAGCATCATCATCATCAGCATCAGCATCAGCATCAGCATCAGCATCAGCATCAGCATCATCATCATCGTCATCGTCATCATCATCATCATCATCATCATCATCATCACCATCATCATCATTAACACAACACCATCGTCAGCAGAGCTTCGTCTGTGAGTGAAGTGCGTGGAAGTCTCAAACGGGAGCCCCCTCCCTATTTGGCCCGCCGATCACGTTTTCAATCCGAGCGGGTCACCGGAATCGTATAACTGTCGTCGCTCTTGAGCCCCCGAGGCCTGAAGCTGGAGGAAGTATCAGGCGGGAGCCTCGTCTGTGAGTGAATTGCGAGGAAGTCTCAGGCGGGAGCCCTCTCCCTATGGGGCCCGCCGCTCACGCTCAGAATCCGAGCGGGTCATTGGGATCCTGAAACTGTCGTCACTTGTGGTCCCTTGAGGCCTGAAGCTGAAGGCAGTATCAGGCGGGAGCCTCGTCTGTGAGTGAATTGCGAGGAAGTCTCAGGCGGGAGCCCTCTCCCTATGGGGCCCGCCGCTCACGCTCAGAATCCGAGCGGGTCATTGGGATCCTGAAACTGTCGTCACTCTTGGGCCCCTGAGGCCTGATTATGGAAGAAGTATCAGGCGGGAGCCTCGTTTATGTTGAGAACGGCCCACCCTCCAGCATTGAAATGGTTACGAAATTGTAGAACGAATGTGCGCGGCGCTAAGGCGAGAGCCACATGTTGCAAAGGAACAGCCTTCCGTCCGTGAAAGCCTTGCAAGTTTTTAAATGAATGTGCTCGGCGCTGAAGCGAGAGCCACAATTTGACAAGGACCCGCCCTCCAACCGTGCAACTGCTGCAAAGGTTTAGACATGAAGGTGACAGGCGCCAGAACCGGAGCCACATGTTGAAAAGGGCCCGCCCTCCACCCTTGAAGCCTGCTGCACACTTCAAGCTCCAGGATCACTAATAGTAAGGCAGTCTCAAACGAGAAGCCCGGCCCGCCCTACTGACACGCCAGGTGGTGCGGCAGGGCTGACTTTTGTTATAAGAGAAGAATTGGAGGAGGAGGAGGGGGAGGAGGAGGAGGAGGAGGAGCAGGAGCGAAAATGAGCCTCGTCCCCCGGCCTTCCATCCCCGATTCTGCCTCCGTTTCGGCCTCCGCCGTTTCCCCCTCCACGCCGCCCGCCCTCTCCGCCCACCCCACCCCACCGCCCCCATCCGCCTCCTCGCACGCTCCATTACACACACACACTCTCTCTCTCTCTCTCTCTCTATCGCTCTCTCTCACGCTCTCCCCATTCGATCCCCCCCTCGATCTCCCTCGCCCATCCCTCCCCCTCCCCCTCCCCCTCCCCCTCCCCCTCCCGCCGCCCCCTCCACACACACACACACACACACACACACACACACACACACAAACAAACAAACAAACAAACAAGCACAATCTCTATCCCTCTCTCTCTCTCTCTCTCTCTCTTTGGGGGGGGCGAAATAATTACCCGACGCGGAGATACCCAAATGTGTATCTGTTCGCCTGGACCTTTTCCGTTGCGATTGTCCGGGTACGAGGGAATCTGGTCAGAGTGGGCCTGAATAACAGAGACTTGGAGCGGGTGAGTCTGAGTGGGAGTTAGTCTGTGTGTGAGCGAGTCTGAGTGTGAGTGATTATATGCGAATGAGTGAGCATGGCGAAGCTCAGGATGAGCACGCATAAGCGTGAATGGTCTGAGCGTTCGAGTACGAGTATGAGTGCGCGTGTGGTCTGAATGTGAGTGGTCTGAATGTGACTGTGAATTTCAACAGTCTGGCTACATCTGAGTGTGAGCGGTCTGACTGTGAGTGCGGGTACGAGTCTCAGTGAGTCGGAGTGCGAGCATCGGCTCAGCATATTTGAAAGTGACCGGGTCTGAGTATGAGAAAGTCAGAGCGCGAGTCTGAGCGTGAGCGTCTCTGAGGATGAACGACCTGCGACGGAGGAGGGGAGAGGAAAGAATAGAGAGGAGGCACGTCAAAACATACGGTTTCAGCTCAAGGGCGATAGGGCCCCACGTAAAAAAAAACAAGAGACATCCTCAACATCTGTTTTGAACGGTCTTGCCAGCAAAACAGGCAAACCGCTCGAGAAATCCTCGCAATATGGTACCGTTTTGCTGGGGTGCGAAAGCCAGCGCCTCGCCCGAGACATCCTCAGTGTCTGCTCCGAAAGCGGAGGGCGTTAGGGCACAAAGCATGCAAACTGCTCGAAATTACCCCGCACTCTGGGTGCGAACGGAAGAGTGAGATGTAGGTTGTAACTTGGGAGACAAAACGTGCAAACAGCTCGAAACACTTCCGCGATCTAGGCGCGAACGGACAGGTGGGATACCCCCTGGCGCCCCCCCCCCCTGGGACTGCTGAATCCAGCGCCTCGCCCGAGGCATCGTCAGATTCTGTACCGCCATCATCATCATCATCATCATCATCATCATCATCATCATCAGCAGCAGCAGCAGCAGCAGCAGCAGCAGCAGCACCATCATCATCGTCACCACCACCACCATCACCATCAACATTATCATCATCATAACCATCATCGGCACCATCATAGCCAGCAACATCATCATCACCACCATCCTCAGCAGCAGCAGCATCGTCAACATCATCATTGATGCCACCAGCATCAACAATGCAACCGTCCTCCTCACATCCCCATCATCATCACCACCAACCATATCATCAGCATCGTCGTCGGCGCCATCACCATATCATAGCGAAGTAGCGACCCTGAGGTGCGACTCTGGGTGAAAACGAGCAGGAAAAAGAGCAGTGGGAGGACTCGGCGCGGTCGGAGTAATAAGCACTGACTGCGTGGAGCTCCTACCGTGTGCAAAAAATACTGCAGTCGCTTCTCGCTGAAGAACTCTGTCTGTGAGCACCTGGGTGTAACAGCGAGTAAGCGTGGACGACGGGCGTGACAACAACGACGGCGACAACGACGGATTCTGTGATTTCAGTGGGCATCTTCCAGGAGAAAATAGGGAAGCACAAGTGGAAGAGCGAGGGGGCACTGGACCACCAAAGGGGAGACGACTGTGTGAATCTAAGCATGAGTGATCTGACTGTGAATGCGTCTGAATGTGTACGAACCCGGGTACGATTGAGTGTGAGTGCTAGTGAGTCCAGGTATGAGAGTCTGAGTACGAGTGGGTCTGAGAATGCGTAAATCTGAATATGAGTGGGTCTGAGTGCGAGTGAGTCTGACTGTGGGTGGGTGAGTATCGATATGAATATAACGAGTACGAGTCTGAGTCTGGATGGCTCTGAATACGAGTGAGCTTGGCCACGCGTGAACCTGAGGGTGGGTGGGTCTGAGTGCAGGTAAGTCTGGGTGCAAGCGCGTCTGAGCATGAGAGTACGATGAGAGCGAAGCTGAGTCTGAGCGGGTCTGAGCACGAATGAGTCTGACTACACCTCGGCTGTTCGAGAGGCTTGTCTTGAGTTGCGGAAACGTCCTGGCGGCTCGATTGTGCTCGAGGCTGTGCCTTTGTGCAGCCTCGCGAGGCCCGCCAAGACAGCGCGGGCGACAAGGGACAGCGGTCGGCGAGCTGCTGCGAGCCAGCGCGGGCGACAGGGGAGCGGCTTCGATGATCTATTCCTTTTGGGTCGGCACGGTCAGGTGGGTGCCTCGCGCGGGCGCCCCTGGCGACGCCGCACACCCTGGCTCTCGAGTGAGCTGTGCGCGCAGCGCGCATCGCGCCGATCATGAAATGAAAAAAACAAATATGGCACGAATCCTCCCCAGGAGGCCCCATGAGGCCCCAGGTGGCTTCAAGACCTCAGGAGGCCCCAGGTTGCTTCGGGAGGCTACAGAACCCCCAAAAGGCCCCAAAAGGCCCCAGGAGGCCCCGAGAGGGAGGAAGCCCCGGAAGGTTTCAGGAGGCCCGGGGAGGCCACAGACTCAGGCGCAGAAGCGCACTCGTACTACTGAGACTCACTCACACTCCAACTTATCCACAGGTAGATTCACTTCCAGACCGCCAATACTCGAGCCCGTTTGCATTTTAAAACTCCTGCGCCTAGACACTCACGGCGGACAGGTCCATGCAAATAGATGCACAGATGGGGAGCTCAACGCAGCGAATGATTACCGACCGCGCCGACTCACTCACTCACTCACTCACTCACTCACTCACTCACTCACTCACTCACTCACTCACTCACTCACTCACTCACTCACTCACTCACTCACCTCCTCCTCCTCCTCCTCCTCCTCCTCCTCCTCCTCCTCCTCCTCCTCCTCCTCCTCCTCCTCCTCCTCCTCCTCCTCTTCCTCATGATGTGATGACAACAACGATGATGCTGCTGATGATGACGATGATGATGACGCACCACCGTGGAACAGTCAGGACCCCGTCGTGACTGATCCCACAGGACACAAACCGCCTGGATCGACCTTCATCGGGCCCGATCGCCTCGGGGCCTCTCACCAGGCGAGTCGTTAGGCGTGCCTTGGTGCTCACCGATAGCACATCAGTGTTTTCCCCTCTTTCTTCGGAGTGCGCTGCGTGAACTCCTGACATCTTGTCCGAAGCTCTTGCTCTGGGCCGCCGCGGGGGCTGCCCCAAGGCGGAGCCGCCAATGTCAGGGCGCTGCATCACGCATGTCAAAGCGTGTGTGCAGTCAGCGTCTCTCTGTTTGCGGGTGTGCAGACATAACGCTCCACGCTCTGATCGCCCCGTCCAGCCTCTGTTTTCCAGCCGGGGTCCCCGCGGACCGCGCCAAGGGAACGTTTCAACCTCCACCCCTGTTCGCACAGCGGCACCTCCCACCACATGAGATTGGCGCGGAGGGCGCTTGCAGCCCTCGCGCCAGACGGATGATCTCGGCTCGTCGAACTGTTGCGATCTCTCTAGCTCTCTTTCACTCTGTCTCTCGCTCTCGCTCTCGCTCTTGCGATCTCCCTCTCCCTCTCCCTCTCTCTCTCTCTCTCTCTCTCCCTTTCCCTCCTGCCCCTCCTGCCGGTGCAGCGCGGGGCCCTCCATCGGCGGACTCCCTGGGAGCCTGCTTTGGAAGGTCCAGATACTCCGAGTTGCCGTCCTGGCATGGCGAGGCGCGCCGCGGGCATCACGAAAGACAGAGAGAGAGAGAGAGAGAGAAAAAAAAAAAAAAAAAAAAAAAGAGAACGAGAAAAAGAAAGAGAGAGAGGAAAACAGAGAGAGAGAGAGAAGGAGAGAAGGAGAGGAGAGGAGAGAAAGAGAGAGAGAGAGAGAGAGCGAGCGAGCAGGCGCTGAGAGGATAACTGTAGAAGTGCTCAGCTCAGACACGAGTGGGGGTGGGGGAGGATGAAAAGGAGAAGGAGACGGAGAAGGAGAGGGAAGAGGAGGAGGAGGAGATGGAGGAGGAGGAGGAGGAGGAGGGGGAAAACACCGATGGCCAACTTGGCAGCACGCAGGAGCCTCAGGTGGGCTTCAAGACCTGCTGCCTTGGACGGCGAGATTTCAAACTCTGCCATTAGTTTGTGGTAGACATGCAAAGCCACAACTGTAGTTCTGTGCGCGTCGAAGCCGAAAAAACATGGCCATATTCATCTTCCTTGCCGAGGCCGAGGCGAGCGAGGGAGCAGGCAGGGAAGAGAGTGCGAGGAAGGGCTAGAACGTGAAGAAGGCGGGGGCAGGAGATATAGTGTGGTTAGCGATCGAGACAACCCTCACATCCCGAGAGACCAGAAGTCACCCACCCCCCGCTCAGAGACTTCAGATGCGCCCGCACCCAGGACGGCTGGGAGCGTGCCAGGATGGACCAGAGAGCAGACCAACGCTGGGTCATGTCGCCAAGGGAGGGGGATTCGACCTCTGACAGCCAGGACCTAACCAGACGGAGAAAGAGGGAAGGCAGGGCACCGGGGAAGAGAGCGGAAATTGGGGCCCTGGCGTACACTCGCTGGGGACGAGGGCGGCGCGCCTCCACGGCAGCCGCCTGCAGCTCCATCGTCGCAGCTTTCGACGCTGCTCGAAGCAGCGCGCACGAAACCTTTGGGATTGGGGCGGACTCGAGGGCATTGACAAGGTGCTGGCACGTGGCCTGAGGCTGCCTCCAGCAAAGCGGACTCCACAAATGGCGCAGATACAGAACAAATGTGCCGTGCCACACTGCATGCTCACCTAACTGGTGCGCCAGCTCGCGCGCGCGGCCAAAGGTGAGCTGGGCAAACCGCCACGAGGAAGCCTGGGCCAGGACCTGCATCGACTGGGGGCTACTGGCAGGAATCCTCCCATGGAGACTGAGGAGCTCAGACTTCTTAAACGTATTTGGCGGGAGCCTGAGAAGTTGATGCAAAACCCACGACTCTTTGGCGACGAGAGAGGGCGGGAGAGGTTTGGCTACGCCTCGGGTCGGGAACTTCGAAAAGCGGGGAGCAACTCGGGCCAGGAACTCACGAGCCCGCTCGCGCAGCTCCTCTGATGGGAACTCCAACAATTGCACGACGGCGCACTTTTTCTCTCGTAGCAGTAGGGAGGCCGGGGAACGTGCAGCCTCGAACGCGGGAGCCAGTCGACCAGCCTCTCGAAGTACAGGCCAGACCACGCCAAGATCATCAGCACGGGCTCCTGCCTCACGGCAATCAGCTCGAGAAACACACGCAGGGACTTCGCAAAGGTGATGAATGCAGGCATCGAACGTCAAAGCCCGCAATGTCCTGGACATCGGGCAGCCCTGCGCCACGCCGGCAGAGACATGAAAGAGAAACTCTTTGCTGTCCCCCACCCAGGCCCAGCTTTGCATATCATGGTAGAGCGCCCAAATGGCACGCAAGTAGCCGACCGGCAGCTGGTGAAACTCGAGAGCCGACGCCATCCACGCCCACCTCATGGAGGGAAGGCCGCGCGCACGTTGAAGGAGAAGAAGCACGGAAGCCGCCAGGCAGCCTCTTCTTGGCCATCTGCCATCCTCGCCATAGCGTCAAGCTCCACAATGTGAGATGTGAACTGACGACCCCGAAAAGAGCCGCGCTGGATGGGGTGGCATCGCTCCTCAGCGACATTCCTGAGCTGGAGGTTGACCGCTGCCGCTATGGCATTCGAGTCTGTGTTCTTCAATGACAGGGGAGCGTGGAGCAACAGGCGACGAAAACAGGTCCAGCAGGTCCTCGGGGCGCTCATCCCTTGGAATGAAGCACATCAGATGGTGGGCCCACGACACTGAAGTTCTCCAACAGCACGAGGTAGAGAGACTCAACGGCATCATCATGGGCCACACAGGCGCGATAAGGCAGCCGAGCAGGGCCAGGAGCACTGGGCTTGCCACGCTGAAGGCATCTTACCAATGCTTCACAAGAGGGTAACTGCAGGTCAGGAGAATCGTAGCAGGGAAGATGCGCTGCTAGGTACGTGTCCATCTAATGCCGTGGACGAGTTAGCTTAGCTCGGAAGACCTCGCCCCAGTGACCTCGAAGGGCAGCCGCCATTCCCTTCGAGGAGCGGGCCGAGGGGGCCGAGAAAGTAGGAGTTGGAGTGGACGAGGAGGAGGAGGAGGAGGAAGAGAAAGAGTAGGAGGAGGAAGAAGAAGACGAGCCTTGGGTCCCTGGAGCCCTGCAGAGGCCCCTGGAGGAGGCCTCTAGAAGCTCAACAGAAATGCCCAAAAACATTCAAATGCCCAGGGACGTATCCAACCCATGCGAGACAATTGGCAGCATGAACGGGCCACCAAAAAAGAATGCACGCCTGAAACGGGAATACTGCCCCATGTTAAACCTGCATGGGTAGGTGGCTACATCCGAACCCTACCCCTACCAACCATCGATTTGTCCTCGATAGATGGGAGACGAGAGTAGGGTTGGAACGTCGCACAAGTTCGACGAATTCCGAACCCTGCCCCCGCTGCCCAACGGATTGCATAAATCGTTGATCGGCGAGGGTAGGGTTCGGGTTCGCCACCGAATGGGGTGGGACCTGTGCGTTGTACGCCCTACGGGGCCGATGCGAGGCGACATCATCATTGCCTGGCAGCAAAGTGGCGATTGCCGCGCGCCTGGCAGCATCCAGGGACGGCGATGTCTCGCCGGACCCGCGTGGGGCGCCACCCCGCTGGACCGTGTTATGTCGCCCCGCTCTATGGACGGGAGGCTAAGAAAGGCTCGGGACGTTGAAGCCTGGAGACCCAGAAGTGGATAGCGTGTCGCTCCGACGCGTGGTGGGCCAGAACCAGCGGAGCGACACGCTATCCAAAAAATCCCAACCGTAGAGCCCCGCAGGACGTCACTCCGCTAGACCTTCCAGAAGCTCATGGAAGCGGCGACGTTTCCGCAGCTGGTCTGGCTTGGGTCATCGCAAGGCGTCACCGCCCCATGAGCGTAGGTGTTTTAGCAGACTAGCTCTTTCAAACCTCAAATTCCCTGGGTGGGGAAGGCTTACTCCTCCTCCTACCCCCTCCCCAGGGTTCTGGACTTGTGAGGTTGCGAGGCGGTGGGGCGTCGAAAATGGCCCCAGATATGATAGAGGCCCTAAATAGCCCAAGATGGCGACCAAGATTACGAAATGGCCGAAGACGGTCCCAGATAGCCCGCGATGTTTGACGTCTGGGAAGGAGGAGGAGGAGGAGGAGGAGGAGGACCAGTGTAAACCCAAGACTCATCAAAGATGCTGGAATAAACCCTCCCTCCAAGCTCCCTCTCCACGCTCCCTCTCCATAGGCCCCTACGAGGGTCCATTTCCAGTTAGAGAAATGCGCTGTAAGGGAACAAACGTGTGAAAACCTGAAGACACCATTCTCATGACTTCAACGCCACGAGCCAACCGGACTGCTGCATCTTGACGATCCTGATCGTGCCAGAACACCATTCCTGGGACTTCAACACCGCGAATCCGCCGGCCCCCTTGCGGGGCCATCAGGCTGCGAGGATTAAGGTTGCTGCTCCCTGCACCAGTTCCAGCTTCCAGTTTCAATTGTTACAATACTGCTCTCTGCTTCCTACTCTTTGAGCCGAAAAGTGCCCTGGCTAGCGTCCCCCAGGAGGGTTCTCAGAATTCCTGGGGGGGGCGTGGGACACGTAAGAATACGGAAGATTCGTGCCCACGAGGCTATAATCCCTCCCTCGTAAGTTACACAAAGTTCGCGCCCCCGAAACCAGAATCCCTTATGAATTACGCCACATTCGCGCCCCCGAGGCAACGATCCCTTGTAAATTACGCCACAGTCGCGCCCCCGACGCCAGAACCCCTTGCAAATTACGCAAAATTCGCGTTCCCGAAGCGACGAACCCTCATAAATTGCGCAGCGGGCGCGCCCCCGAGGCCACGAACCCGCCCCGTGGAGGCTGCCGAAAAGGCGCCCCCCCTCCAGAGCAGAAAGAACTATAATTTTCCAACGAAAACGTAGAGAAAAACTAAAAATGTGCTCCGCTGGTATTGTTTTGCCCCCCGCCGTTTCTTGAAAATTCTGCGGTGGGCTCCACACTCGCGCCCCCCAGGCCACGACCCCTCGTAAATTACACCACGTTCGCGCCCCCGAGGCCACGATCCCTCGTAAATTACACCAAATTCGTGCCCCCGAGGCCACGACCCCTTCGAAAATTACGCCACATGAGCGCCCCCGAGGCCACGATCCTTTGTAAATGACGCCGCAGTCGCGCCCCCGAGGCCACGCGATCCTTACTGAATTACGCCAAATTCGCGCCCCCACGACCGATCCCATGCAGATTACCCCACATTCGCGCCCTCGATGCCACGATCCCTCATAAATTACGCTGGATGCGCACCCCCAGGCTACGAATCCACCTCGCGGAGGCTGCCCAAAGGCGACACTCCTTCTCCTGAGCAGAAAAACTGCAATGTCCCCAAATACTGCCTGAAACAATCAATCCCCAGCCGTTCCCAGAGCGCTTCCCATGAACAACTGGAGGAAAATGCTCTAAGAAGACAACAAAGCATTCAAACATGATTTCAGAATCTCGATATGTTTGGCTCATCGCCAGGCGCCCTAGCATGACGCTCCCGAATGTCATCAAGACGGTGCCCAGACATCCCAATATAGCTCTGATGTATCCCATTATGATAGAGAGGGGGCCGGCGGCAGGGGGCGAAGCCCTTACTGATCAACGAAACTGTTGCGCCTTGACGTTGCCGAACCGCTCCAAACCACCATTTCTGGTTCGGTAACCATGAGCATCAACGAAACTCTTGCAAATGTTGAAAACGAATGTACGTGGCCCTTAGGCGAGAGCCACATGATGAAAACGACCCGCCCTCAATCCGTGAAGCTCTTGCAGACTTGTTACGGTGAATGTGCGCGGCGCTAAAGCGAGAGCCGCATGTTGAAAACGAACCGCCCTCAACCCGTGAAGCTCTTGCAAACTGTTTACGGTGAACATGCGCGGCGCTAGGACGAGAGCCGCATGTTGAAAACGACCCGCCCGCAATGGGTGAAGCTCTTGTAAACTTGTTGCGAGGAATGAGCGCGGCGCTCAGGTGAGAGCCACAGTTTGAAAACCACCCGCCCACAAATCGTGAAACTCTTGCAAATATTTCAGACGAATGTGCGCTGCTCTAAGGCGAGAGCCACATTTTGGAAGCGGCCCTGCCTCCAGTTGTCGCCAGATTTCAAGCTCCAGGCTCAAACATGGTAAGGAAGTCTCAAGCGAAACGCCCGGTCCAACCTTCCGACTGGCCCTGGGGTGCGACAGGGAGTGGAGTTTTTCGTAAGGAAAAGGAATGGAACAGGAGGAAGGGCATGAGGAGAAAAAGCATGAGGCAGAGCATGAGGAGAAGAGGAGGAGGAGTTATTCATAAGGAAAGAGAAGGGAGAAGGAGGAAGGGCAGGAGGAGGCGGAAGCGGAGGAAGAAGAAAGGAGGAGGAGGAGGAAAGGAGGAGGCACCGCGTTCAACTGCTGCAGGGAGCGATGCCCAGGCCCATTCATCAAAGTGTGCAGGGGAGGACGGGGAGGCTGGGGAGCACGCCAAACACGAGCCGAGGCCTGCACACCCCGTGCGGCAAGATGCCCGCCGAGAAGCGTCCAAAGGCCTCGCTCCGCGGAGCCGCACGAGCAGCGCGGAGGCTTTCTCTTGCCATCGCTCGGACACCCATTCCCCGTGCATTTGTTCGACTTCGTGCGTGATTTTTGTTCCGCAAGATGGTCCACTGTGCTGCTCGATGGTCCTCGCCGAGGAAACAGTGCACACGTCCGAGCGATGCCGGGTGCATCCTCCTCGGCGCGATGCTGGCACGAGTCCGCGCAGCGCGCAGGCACACTCGCGACTTGGAGCGACTCTTCCGCGGAGCCGCCCGAGCAGCGAAAGCCCGCCGAGGGTGCCCGCCCTTGCCGAAGGAGGGTTCCCAATCCCCATCAGCCCATATACCTAGAATATCTCTGCAACAAGACCCCAAGCCACGCAATTCGGACATGAAGCTGGACCCTGGTGCTGTTGGATCCGGCGGCCTATGCTGCCATGTTGCCCTCATCACCACTGTCGTCATCATCACTGTCGTCATCATCATCACCCTCTTCCTTATCCTCATCCTCATCGTATTCATCATCCTCAGCATCATCATAATCGTCGTCATCATCACCCTCTTCCTTATCCTCGTCTTCATCCTCGTCATCAGCCTCAGCATCATCATCCTTACTGTCATCATCACCGTCACCATCATCATCATCATCATCATCATCATCATCATCATCATCATCATCATCATCATCATCATCATAACCATAATAATCATCATCATCATCATCATCATCATATCATCATCAGCAGCAACATCGTCATCGTCATCATCATCGACAGTATCACAATCACCATCGCCATCGCCATGACCATCATCATCAACAGCACCCTCAACATCACCATAACCATCAGCATCATCAGCAGCATCAACATCGTCACCAACAACAACGAAAGCAACTACAACAACAAAAACAACACCAATAGTAATAACAACGACCGCAATCACAACATTATGTTCAGCATCATCATCATCATCATCGTCCTCCTCCTCCTCATCATCATCATCATCATCAGCGGCAGCAGCATCCTCGCAATCATCACCACCATCGTCATCACCATCACCATCAGCATCGCCATCATCAGAAGCATAATCAGCATCATCATCAGCATCAGCATCCACATCATCATCAGCATCAGCATCCACCACCACCGTCATCATCATCGTTTTCATCATCATCATCATCATCATCATCATCATCATCATCACCATCATCATCATCATCATCATCATCATATTGATCATCATCATCATCAGCAGCAGCAGCAGCAACATCATCATCATTATCACCATCACCATCACCATCACCATCAGCATCCCCCTCCACGACGCCCGAGGAGGCCAGGCATGGTGGTGCGGCGTCGGCGGGAGCGCCTCTATCTGCATCGCGATGGTGAGCAAGATCTTCTTGGCGGCCTCTACCGCAGACGGCTCGCCTCGGCGCGCGCTGGACCCCACGCCCCTCCACGCGGGAACGACGAGGAGGAGGAGGAGGAGGCGATTTCCACACACTCAAGAAGCCCAAGAAGGAGGAGGAGGAGGAGGAAGAAGGGCCCTGCACTCCACTTTGGGACTGGGGCCGGCACTGCAGAGTGCGCCATGCGCCCCCAGGAGGAATTCCTGGACGCACGCTCTGGCCGAGCTGGGTGCCGAGGTCAGGTACTGAGACGAACCCATAGGCGAAATCACCGCGCTCTTCAGAAAACACAGATGCAAGACAGTAAATAGTAATCTAGGAATGCAGTGAAGTCAACGCACGGAAGATTCGGCGGAGCTTATCTGGGGACTGGCCGCTGGCCACACAAGCTAACACCATCAACCATCACCAGACGAGCCCCGCCACCATTGACATGCCCTCGCCTTCGAGGAGCCACCAAAAGAGCAGTTCACCGCTGAGCCGCCGTGGCACCGCTCGCCTGTCTGCATGCGGCGCGCGCCACCGCTTTAAGTGTGTCGCGCCGACAGTCGCTCCAGAGGCCCTGGCAGTGCCCCGGCGGCCTGCTCACGGTGCGCGACCCCTAGCCCCCCCCCTGTGCTCATGGACGTGAGTCTCCAGCCCGTCCGCTGTCCGTCACCTGGCCACCATCTCGAGGGGGTCGCTCGGCTGCAGAAGCACCAGCTCAGCGCAATCTCGGCCCCCCAGCCGGCCGTTCACGAGGAACTCCTTGCTCATCATCTTCTCGTGCCACTCGATTAGCATCCGCATCGTTGAGGTGGGCGTCTTGAAGCCGTCCACCTCCAGCCGCTCCGCGATGGACACCAGCGGGCAGAGCCCCCAGCCAATGTCGTCCGTGACCACGCGGTGGTTCGGGTCAGGCGAGACGCCGAGCTCAGTGCGAATGACGGGGGTCTTCGCCATTGAGTAGGCCTTGTTGGTTGCTATCATCCTGGCCATCGAGGTCTTGTCTGCGATCTGGTCCCCGTACTGCTTCAGCAGTCGGTCGCGCAGCGGGATGACGTGCGTGCAGCCCGTGGCGCCAGTCGCCTCGAAGTAGGCGTTCTTGAGCTGCTGGAGCTCCTCGTCGAGCACCTCTAGAACATGCCCCGCGACCTCGTCCATGCCGCGGTAGAGCCACTCGTTGGTATCCTCAATGGGCGTTCCATGCCAGTTGCGGAACAATCCCCAGTAGCACGCAGGGTGGATGATCTGGTTCGCTGGATTGAACACGACGGGGCAAAAGTCGGGAAGGAACTCGATCACTGGCTCCCACTTCCCCGTCTTCTGCATGACGAACAGAGGCTCCACCTCTTTCTTGATAAAATCCTGATCCAAGTTTATTGTCGTCACGTCGATGGAGGCCTTGCCACCTACGATAGCGGCCTCCTCTCCCTTGGTGGGTGCCCTGCAGAGCCATGGAATGTTCCTGAGCGCGAAGAAGCG